>JADBJO010002872.1:110000-122500 GCA_016801955.1 Conus betulinus
GATCTGCAGATGTAAATGTTGTTGTGAAAGACAGCAAAATTCTGTAGATAAGCAACCCATTGGTAACCTTGCGTAACAGTTTTGAATTCTGGTTTAAAAGACAATCAAGGACATATCATGATAACTTACCATTGGCATTTTTGTGCAACAGTTTGATGTGAAACCAAAAGAAAAAGTCAGAGGTTAGAAAAAATGTTGTTCAATGATTAAAAGTGTGGAGAGCAGGTACCCAGATGCAATGGAAGCACTGTTACTTCTCTCCATATATAATATCTCCCCCACTTCATACTGTTATTCTCCCCTCCCATGTCAAGCCCTGAGGTGTACAGTATATGGCTCACCATGTACCACCCCTTCTGCACACACAAAGTCTACTGACCCCAATCCATAAGAACCTTACCATATTATGGAGAGTCTCTGCCATAGCTGCTGCTAGCTGAGTCCCAGTACCACAATATATGGTGCAACCCTCTTTGGGAAAATGGTGCTTGGCATCATTGTTGGATCCATGAGGTCACTTTTGCGGGGCTTCTTTTTGTTTGCCTGTGTTTACCCCAGATCCAAAATTCCTGCAGGTCTTGCGACTTGCTGAAGTTTCTTTCAATGATGATGGATTCCATGAAGTTTATTTTTGTTCTTATACCTTCTTTTCTTAATTGTTTGAGTGGTCTTTTCTTCTTTCTTAATGGTTTGGGGTCATATCTATAAATTTAGTGTATTTTTAACTTAAAACATATGATCATAAACTAAAAGGTGCATTGATTAATAGACAAACTGACAATGTTTTGGAAAGGTGCATGAATTTTAAGACAAACTATGTCTCCGAGTGAGTCTGAAAACAAAATGATTACATTAAATATGACAGAGTGGAAAACAAAGTTTTTGTGGTAATTTGTTCAAGATTGCATGAAACAGGAAAATCTGAAGAAAACAGTCAACTGGCCAAACAAACCTTGTTATGTCGCAATTAATATATTCATACCGCATTTAAGATATCTTTTTTTTTCAATGCATAGCAAAATGTTTGCTGACATCTTATACTGGTAATTTACTTGTTTGAAATTTGGGACACATCCCCCCCCCCCCCCCCCCCCCCCCCCAGTTTTTTTTTATTCTCAAGGCAAATCTCTACATCACACCAAATAATGTGAACATCAAGGCAAATGTTGTGGACATCAAGATAAAGTATTAAAAACAAGGGTATGCTTGCTTTTTTTCTTTCTTTTTTTTTTAAAGAGGGAAACGGGAGGGGGGAGAGTGTGTTGTCTGATAGGTAGAGAGTTTTGGAGGGTGTAGGGTAGGTAGGGGGGATGGATTAAGAATGGAGGTAAAGGTGGACCATGAAAACTATGTTTCAAAAGCCCAGCCAAGAATGGAAGCTGAACTGTTACACACCCTTGAAGCAGATGACAGCTAAGCTGTGCTGAGGTCCCCAGCCATGCCACTTGATTGCTCAACTTTGTATTACAAACATGGGAAAAAAAGAATCAGACAGCTAAAATACACTAAAAAGGTCATAGGCAAACACACACTCAGGGTTCGCATTAACCAGTATGTTACTGGTTCAGAGCCAGATGATGAAATCCTGACAGAGATCAGTCATCGGTACTGTATACCCACTTTGATTTGCTGGCTGGTGACAGGTAAAGTGGACCATAGCTTTCATGCACTTGACTTGCTGATTATTATGGCCAGGCTACCAGCTTTCTTTGACCCATTTGCCTGTACCGGTTTTAAGCCACTATGAGTACACAGAATAAACATTGGCCTATTGACAGCTAACGCTAGCTATGGACAAGATAGACAATTCCACTACCTGGTCTCCAGACAACAACAGAAAACTGGCATGTTATCAGTTGTAGTGAGAGAGACAGAGAGAGAGAGGGGGAGAGAGAGAGCGAGAGTGAGCAAGCGAGAGCAGGGCTTTCCAGAACAAACTCAAGTCAATGAGCCATGAATGCAGAGACACGGTGAACAACACACAAAGGAAATTAAGAACACTAAGATAAGGTAGAGTCAGTCTTGGAGGCAATGACAGAAGTGGGGGAAAATTAGGGAGAAGAGTATTTCCTCATAGTGGAGGTATAGTTCACACTGAAAAACTTCCTGGATTCTCCACCAGGAAGAAAGATGGGGCGAGGGGAGGGGGGAGGGGGGGGGGGGGGGGGGGGGGGGGGAGGAAGGGGGGATAGCATAATATGATTTACAGTCTGTACAGAATTGTGTCTAGTAACTAGACTTAGAGCCACAGCAAAAGTGGAAGAGGGTGGAATTTTTTTTACTTCTGCATGGTTCAGATGGTGCATTCAGACTCTAAATGCATCTGCATTTAGGTGAATAATGTGCACAGTTGTTGGTGATGCGTTTTTTTTTTTTCCTTTAAAATAAATGAAAGGAGGTTATTGTGAATACATCAACATACTCCGTTCCCTATCCCCAATTCCCAAACTCATCTTTGCCTTTTCACCCCAATGCCTTCTCCCTCCTTCTCCAGTATTCCTTGCCAGTAGGAGGTTAAAAACAGAAAGATAGGTTCCAAGAAAGAACAAGAGTTTTACATCATTCTCTGTTTACCACATGGTCTTTTCCCTGCTCTTGGACGCTCTTCATCTATGTGTTTCCTTGTTAGCTGAATTAAGTGTGCAGGGCATTCAAGTCGTCACATGATGTGGAACACTGCTGACTCTACAGCATTGCAACATTACAATTATTCAACTGTACTATGAACAATGTACATGTACACACACACACACACACACACACACACACACATACACATGCACACACACACACACACACACACATACACAATCAACAGGCTCAGCTTGAGCGCAGAATATTTAGGTAGAAGGAAGGAAATAACTAAAAAAAAAGAAGAGCACATCTGTAAGATGAGGTGATTGACATTTGCGTTCGTAATGAAGAGCTATGTACACTGTAGCCATTGAGTGACAGAGGTTGATTTTTGTCTTTTACTTGAGCATGGCTGTATATAGTGTTTTGTTTTTGTTGTTGTCAGAGCTGTGTTTTATGGTAATTGTCAGAGATGGATGTTTGTCTTCCTACGAACAAAGTTGTATGTTACAGTCATTGTCAGAAGTGGATTTTTGTCTCCTAGATAAACAGGCTGTATATGATAACATTGACAAGAAGTAGCTGTAATCAAAGAACGAAAGCACTACAAATAATATCAAGCTTTAAAAAGGGATTGAAACCTTTTTAAAGCACTCTCATCGAAAAAATAACAATATTTGATATAAGCTCCTTTGCAAAATGGGAAGATAAATTTAAAAATTGTGGTAGACTGGGAAACAACAATGAAACAAGTGAAACAAATTAAAGAAATTTAATTGAAATGGTTCCAGATAAGAATTTGTCACAATATTTTGGTTACAAATTGTATCTTAAAGAAGATGGGAATTTTTACTACTGATCTGTGTACATTTTGTGAATCTGAAACCGATTCAGTTCAACACTACTTGTGGCAGTGCCAGTTTGCGAAACATTTCTGGGGGGAACTAGAAAAAAACATTAAAAGAAAGATGTGAACATTGCAGCAGAATGGAGTTTAATGTGTGGAGCTGGTTCTATTCAGAAATGATGAGCATAAAAAAAAAGATGATGAGTTTTTGAACACATTATCTTATGGGCTAGACATTATATATAGATGCAGAATAAACAAAATAAAACCTACTGTCAATCATTTCTTGAGAGAACTTAATATATATATAGGGTTGAAAAGTGTATGCATTATTCAGAAATGAAATGCATGGAATTTGATAGAAAATGGTACCCTTATGAAAAACTAACTGTTATGTCTAATGGAATGAATTAGACGAAGAGGGAAAAAGAAAAAGAATGAGCAAAAAGTAGTTGGGGGTAATAAGTAGCTAATGAAATTTATGAAAATATGTACATGTGAAAACATTCTGACTAACCACTTTACCCTATTTAGACAGGTATACTAGATGTATTCATTCCTCGTGTGCCTAATGAACGAGAAAGAGTTAAGGATGTACGTTTGTGACCTTTTTCTTTTCTTTTATTCTTCGTTGAATCTTGAATGGACTATTTGATTTTTTTTTTTCATGTTTATATCTTTTTTCCTTTTTTTTTTTTACCCCTATTCCCTCCCTTGATTTAGCGTACCCATTTGTATGATGTTCATTGTATGTTATGTTGATTATACCTTTTGTTATTAATGTAGGAAAATCATTAAAAAAAAAACAAAAAAAAAAGGGGGGATTCTTCGAATCCTTAATGATCACGGCTTTATGTTGTAATTGAAGTGAGAGATGGATTTTTGCGTTCTTAATAAACAGGCCTAAAGGCATGTTATGGCCTTTGTCGAGGTGAATTGCTGTCTTGTTGATAAACGGCTGTATCAGTGTATGTTATGGTCATTGTCAGAAGTGGAGTTTTTGTCTCCTTCATCAAGAGGGTGGTATAGTACGGTTATTGTCAGAAGTGGATTTGTGTCTCCTGAATTCTTGATAAAAACAGGGCTGTATGTTATGATTAATGTCAGTGGTGGATTTGTGTCTCCTTAATCCTTAATACATAGTGCAGTATGTTATGATGATTGTCAACAGTCTTGTTGATTTTAACGACAGAGATGTGTGTTATGATCATTGTCAGAGTAATGTTTCTTTGGATTTTAATGGGCTGTGTGCATGCAGGTGTGTGAATGCATGGGGGTGGATGGAGGGATAGGGGAAGGGAGGGAGGGGTGGGGGGGGAGGAATGCAGGGGAGGGAGGGAGTGGTAGGAGACAGAGCTGTGCATTTGTAAGGAACACATTACAATCAGCAGCCTGTACAATTACAATGCCATTTTGATGCTTCATCTACTTAAAATTTTTTTTTAGATTATACTGATCAAACTCATTTCATCGACTATAGAGCTGATAGATTGACACAAATTACATTAAAAGTCAGAAAACAATGGCATCTATCAGTTCAGGCTTGAGAGGGGGGGGGGGGGGGGGGGGGGGGGGGGGGGGGGGGGGGGGGGGGAGAGACAAGGGGAGAGGGGTGGGTTGGGGGACAGCGGACGACGGTGTACTTAGGAAAATACACATGACAAGTTGCAAGTTGTTCCTTGATTTCAAAAAAAAAGAAAAGAAAAAAAAAAACAAAACAAACAAACAAAAAAAAAAAAAAAACGATAATCAGTATAACTATAAAGCTCTGCATCACTGCACCAACCAGACCCCAGGATTAGCACAGCATCACAAAGCACGTGTGAACAGGGAGCATTCTGCCCAGGAGTTCGAAGACAGTTGACTACTGTGTGCTGTTTAGAGACGAGGGCGCCACTGTCTAATCTTGTTGTGCACATGTATACAAACGCTCTGGTCACAATGGATGCCCTATGACCGACCCCACACCCATCACAGCAGCTAGGATGAATCTTCGCACACAGGATGGAGTGGGTAGAAAGAGACAACACTTGGCTGGGGTGCGTCGGGTCTTGAAAGGCCTTTCTTTCTAAAAAGCTCATTGTCGAGGTGGACTGGTCGATTGAAGGCAAACTGCTGTCTTGCAGACGGTTACTCAACAGGAAATCTGTGGTGGAGAGGGGGGCGATTATCGCCTCTCGCAGCTTTGAGAGTTGAAAATCCCTGTTCGCCTGCCATTGGCCAGTTGCTGTGACAGCTCGTGAGGATTTTGAGATAGGCTGAAGGCATACGAGTTGGAAACTTTGTGGACCGGTTGAAAGAAGCAAGTCTGTTTTAAAGTTTTCGGAGATAAACACAGTTTTATTGACAGCACGTGAGGATATTGAGATATTTGAATGTCTGCTGGAATTTTGTTCTGTGAAAGTGTACCGCTTGAAGGAAGCAAGTCCATTCGAGTTTTGGGAGGTAAAAACCCAAAGGCGGTATTTTTTTAACGATTGTTTCCCATACAATTTTTTTTTTTTTTTTTTTCAATCGATCTTGTTGTTCATATGTTTGGATAGAGTGGTAAACATACCGAAAATGCCGTAGACTTTGATGAAAATCAAGTTCTGTGATAAGAAGTTCAAAGCGCGTTCAAGAGACAAGCATGTTTACAGCATCGCTGGTTTATTTCGCCCATTTTCTCTAGATAAGGATGTTTATAATCGTTTACTAGTATGATGTGGCAAATGAGAGCATGATACAATGCCAAAGTTCAGATGGTTTGCGATAAGCCCCGGACAGGATCGTTTTTGATATATATATAAATCTAGAAACACGATTCGCGACGTAGGCGTTTGTCTAATAAAAGATCGTTTATGAAAACCGGGAAGTATCTCTTTAACCTATCTCAAATTATGGGGGGAAAAATCTGATTTTTGAAAAGAGGGACTATGTTTTTCTTCTTCTTCTTCTTCTTCCTTTCTTTCTTTCTTTTAGTGTCCACAATCATCATGTTGATTATTCTGACACTTTTGTGTGTATGACCCGTTTTTTTTATCCCTCCATTAAGGATGTTTTATTTAAAATGACCCAAAATAATAAATAATATAAAAATGAAGGCAGAGCCATGTAACGTGTCATCCATACCAACGGCCAAACTGGCCTTCTCTTCTGAAAGTTGGTGTGATGGGACTTCACGTGTGTGCAAGATGTGTGTGCGTACACACACGGAACCTCGGCTTATAGTCTCATTCGAAGGACTGAGTGCTTTGTTGTGAATTCCATCGTATTTTCTTGTGCATGATAACAGGTCCTTGTAGAATTACTGTTGAGATAAGTGTTGTAGTTTCCAAGTAATGTTCCCATTAAGTTTGAAAATGGTCGATTTGGAAAGGAAGAAATGATCCCATATTGATTTTACGGTAACAACTGCTATTAAATTCCGATTTGTAAAGATTTATCTCCCTTGCTCTGCCCTCTCTGGGAACGCCCAGTGATTACAAAGTTACAAACACTGTACGCGGCTTTTTAAAAAAAATCATTTTTATGGCTTTTTTTTTTCGTTTGATTCCTTTCCTCATTATTCTTGTCTTATATTTTACTTTTTTTTCCTGTTTCAGGGGAGGGTGAGGGTGGATGTGGGGTGGGGTTGTCGGGTGGCTTTCTTTGTGTTTTGGAAAAAATGAATTTCAGATTATTTAATGAATGTGTGTGTGTGTGTGTATGGGGCGCGATGAAGTTATTTTTGAATTGTGAAAGCTGATCGTGAGTGGTACAGATTGTGGTTTGACAGAGTTCCCGAGACGGGCAAAAAGAAGTCATCCAGAAGGCTTTCCATGCAGTCCATAGACATCCCCATGAACTTCATGAAGGTGAGAGTCCGACACGAGTGGCCGTGCTTCTGTGTGTGTGTGTGTGTGTGTGTGTGTGTGCGTGTGTGTGTTGCGCGCGCGCGCGCGCGCTCGTCTCTCCTCTCCTTGTCGCTGTCTTTATCTTCTCACACCGAAGTTTGTTTTGCTTCCTCCTGCTTCTCTTATCCCCTCCCACCCCCCTCCTCCACTATACACACCTTCTCCACCCCCCACCCCCCTTGTGTCCTCGTTCCCCTCGACCTATCAGAAAAATCGCTCCATAAGACCACAACGCCCAGGACTTTTCGGACTTTGGTCTGGAAACAATGGCCAGTTAATCTCACCATATTACATCATCATCTTCATTGTCTGCTGCTGCTGCGAGTGCCACCTGGTTGGCCCCAGAAGTGTTAGTACAGTAGTGACGTGCCGAGTTTTCGCAGCCAGCTTTGCGAGTTAACATTTAAATTGAAACACAACAAAACAAAAGAAAACAAGATAAACAACAGTAATAACAATGAAATAATCTGGCGTTTTGACGTATTGTGACCTGATGGTGTCATTGTAGTGTAATTAGATCCCTGCCCTCATTTTCCTTAGAAGTTGGATGGTTAATACCCCCTCCCCGCCCATCCCCCCCCCCCCCCCCCCCCCCCCCCCCCCACCCACACACACACACACACAGAAACACACCACACACCCCGACCCACCCCACACACACACACAGAAACACACACACACATACAGAGAAACACAACACACACAGAAACAACACACACACACACACACACACATCACGCACCGCGCTCACACACACGCACATGCACACACACGTGCACGCGCACACACACACATACGCGCGTGTGTGTGTGCACACATACAGTACACACACACAGTATACACGTTTCTCTCTCTCTCTCTCTGTCTCTCTGTCTCTCTCTCTCTCTCTCTCTCTCGGGGGGGAAATCTCTCTCTCTCTCTCTCTTCTCTCTCTGTGCTGTATTACCTATGGTGTGTGCTGCCCGTTAAACCTGAATGTAGCTAGCTAACCATCGCCATTGGGTGTCACTCTCATAAACATCTGTCTGTGGCATCACCGCCCATAGCGAGATGTGTCGCCTCATCTCCCTTTCGTGTCATTTTCTGCTCTGCCCCTCCACCCTATCCTCCCTGTGGGCCCCCCTCCCCCCTACTCCCCCCCCCCCCCCCTCCCAACCGCTCCTTCCCTTTGTCCCCAACGTCCCTCTCTCTCGTCCCCATCCACCCTGACTTCGCGACCGTTCCCTCAGCAGTCGGTTCAATCACTTTCCTCCTCCACACACCGTCCGTCCTCCCCCCCCCACCCCCCAGCCCCCACCCCCCCTCCCAACCATCCTCAAGCTCTTTCCCCTTTTCAGCCGCTGTGCGCTGCTTTATCACTGAGTACACGTAAGTAACCTTTATTTACTGTTGTCATTAATGGCGAGAACAGCTGCATTAACTGGTGAAGGACTCTCTCGTCCCCGCCTGTCTCCATTAGCAGGTGATGATTTACTGGTGTGGATCTGCGTGGTCACGACACGTGCTCCGCCGGCACGATAAACACCCGCTGTGCAATTTGATATCGACCAATCGCGGGCCGGTTCACACAGCATTCTGACCAATCGCGTCGCGCGACACATTTTATGACGAGAATTTCTAATCTGTACTAGGAGGAAATGTTATAGCAAAAGCTTGTGAAATCACTGAAATGAAATCTTTGCTAATTGCCCATCTTGCTTCTTTTTCTTTTTTCCCCCCCTTAGTGCTATTTTGTTTTGTATAGTCTTGTTTAGTAGATAAATCCAAAAGAAGTGAAAACCGTTTCCTGATTGGTGGACCTACTTTTCACGACAGTTCGACATTCTTGACAAAGGACTTCCTCTTTAAGTCGCGACGAATCTAAACAATAGAATACAAAGACTGCTTAACAAATAGCAAACACGCACAGACACGCGTGCGCGCGCACACGCATGCTCAAAGGCATACTTCGCACATACGCTCCTCTCTCTCTCTCTCTCTCTCTCTCGTGCGCGCGCGGGGTGCGTGCACGTGTCCGCCATACAGTGAGTTCTGCTCCTTCGCCCTGCCTTCCATCCCCTATCCTCCACCTCTCCTTCACACACTCCCCCACCCCAAGGGTATTCCGTGGTAATGTTATTACGCCAGCCCCAGCAATTGTAGTGCCTCCTTTCCGTTGATTTGTAAACGGGAATAGGCTCCTGGCTTGGCGTTGGAGGCTACGAGCCCTCCCCCCCCCCCCCCCCCCCCCCCCCTTTCTAGTGGTCTCTTGAGAATGATATTGTGACTGCCCCCGTTTGCGTACTCCCCATTCCTGTTCTTTGCTTAGTGTACAAAAAAAAAGGTTATTTACAGTCTGTCTTGAGACAGGGCAAATTATTGTTAGCTAAAAAAGCATGCATACTATTGACTCCTTAGCACACGTATATTATGCAGTTCAGCTCTCAACACACCCTCGCTCGCACGCGCGCGCGCGCGCGCGCGCGCGCGCACACACACACACACACACACACACACACACAAGGTGATGAGTGTTGAAATATGTTGATGACCAGGATCAATGTACAGAGACCATTGTCAAGGTCTTTGTTGATTTTTTTTTAAACACTTATAATTCTCAGCCGGTTTTGAGACAGGGCAAAATATTCACGGAGAGTGTGGGCAGAGCAGCGTACCTTTAGATGCATATGCCAGCTTATAAAACAGAAACGGATTAGAATTTGTATGTTTTTGCAAAGTATGTTGTCGATTTTAAAAAAGAAATCACTATGTACAAAGCAAGTGTTAATGTCTTTTTATTGCTGTTTTTAACAAAAGACCGCCGCTGTCCTATTTACAAGATGGCTGTTAGTAAATTAGCCTATCTAGTTTACCACCAGGAAAGGGATAGCCAGAGTGAAGCCTATCTGGTTTTACCACCAGGAAAGGGATAGCCGGAGTGAGATCAGGCGAAACCGAAATAAGCGACTCGGGGTCGGGCATAACGCGGCGGACAATTTAGAAAGAGAGGGGGTTAGTTACCGCCAAGGACATTGACAAACAAAGCACAGGACAAGACACGATGCATTTCGACCTCTTGGGTCTTCTTCAAGCAAAAAAAAGATCACATTTAACATTTAGGACGGTACAAAGAAAGAACGGAGAGAGACTTATCTGATGTCCATGTGGAGAATGGCCGCCAGAAGGAAATGGGCTGGGTAATACTGATGATCTCCAGTCGTTGCGAACTCATTGCTTGCTGCCACTCTCGCCCCCCCCCCCCCCCCCCCCCCCCCCCCCCCCCCGCGAAACGTGAAAGAGAAGAGCTGGTGGATGACTCACGTGGAGACTCTTTGAGATCTGTAGTAAAGATTACAGACTCTTCAAACCCAAGTCTGTTATTCGTGAGGAGCGTCTGTCTGTCTGTTGCTGCAGGTCTTAATTCTGATTGGTTGCTGTGCTGGAGGGGGACTAACAATCCTCCATTCCCACACCCTTCCCTGCCCCCTACTCCCCTACCCTCCTCCTCCACCACGGCCAGCCCTTCGTACATGGTACAGACTCTGTGGTGTGAGAACAGGTTGTCTGTAAGAGCTTCAGGCCCGCCACATTGCCATGACATAACATCTCCACTTTGACATTGTGGAGGACTGCGACAGGAGGAGGGTAGTGTGGGCACGAAGAGGACGGGCAGTAGGGGAATAACTAGGTGGCGGAGGTGGGATGGGTTGGAGGGTGAAAATGAAAGATAAATGACAATGGATCATGCGAAAGAGTAATAAAGGTGGTACTTTGTTGGGAGAAAAGGGAGGGGGAGGATGGGGACGGGGTGTGTTTAAGAAAAAAGTGGGCATGCAAAATATAGTTTATTAAAAAAAAAAAAAGTCCAAGCCAACGGACTGGCTAAGCCACATCTCCCTTCCTTTCCTCCCCCCCCCCCCCCCCCCCCCCCCCCCCCCGCCCCCTCTTTTTTTTTTAAGTTTTGAAAATATTTTGATTCAGTGTGCTCACCGTTAAACAATCAAACGCTCTTACAGCAATGTTCACACCTGCCTGTCTACTGGCGTCTACTGGAACATCAGACATTCTTATCATCCGCGTAAGCTAAACAAGCAGGTCTCCTAGGCCTTGTTCGAGGTGATGTCGTGGACGAGATGTCATAAAACAACAACATCAACACCTTAACGAACTAAGACACGACTGTGCTATTTTAATTTGGGGCGTAGCACATTATTACGGTACCTGACGGCTGTGGAAAAGCCTGAACCTCCACAATAGGCAGTGAGTTTTACATCGTCTCCCCCAAGCAAATCATTGCAGTCGATCCCAGCCGACGTAGAGATGGGTTCATTTAAACCCTAATGATGTCCTGTGGAACTAATTACCTTTCTTTTTAAGATTTGCTCCCAGTTTCCGCCTTCAGTCCCCCTCGCTTTGAACGTGATATTGTCTCTAAATTTAACAAGTAGACCAAAAAAAAGCAACCAAACAAACAAAAAAACAACAAACAAACAACCCCCCCCCCCCCCCCCCATAACGACGCTTAACGACGCTTTCGACCTCTCAGGTCTTCTTCACGCAAGATAAACAACATTCAAGGACAAGGTAAACGAAGAACGAGCAGTCACTTCTCTTCTCGAATTCGGTGCAAGATGGGCGTTGAATGACTAATTAATCTAATTGTCTTTGTTTGATGAGGGCCTGTCACAGACCTGCATGGTCGACGTGACGAAGCAGAAACCCACTTTCACTGCTTTGGGCCGGTTGTCGATGGATTTGATTTGTGAACAAAATCAGAGAACCGATTGATGACTTTGCAAGAGCGGGCGGGGGGGGGGGGGGGGGGGGGGGGGGGGGGGGGGGGGGGGGGGGGGGGGGGGGGGGGGGGGGGGAGGGGGGGGGGGGGGGAGGAGGGGGGGGGGGGTCCATCACTTAATCACAACGCTTCTCAATGGCCTCCGGCTTATCCGTAGAACGTGAAGCACTTGAGATCCCCTGGCTGGTGGCTCCGGGCAAGTGGTAATTGAACTTGAATGCTGCTCTCCCCTGGGGGGGCTCTTAAGCGATCAACAGCCTTAAGCTTATTGGTTGATTGTCACGCGTCATCGGCCTTTTTATGGCCTCCAGTTTCACACACCTTAATTTAAGGAAGGTCCTGCTGGGCTGTCCAGTGTAGCGCGTAGCAGCCGTACAACTAGGACTCTCCTCGACCGCTGCCTGTTTCCGAGCTTGCAGAGCACCATTTT
>JADBJO010002872.1:137500-142500 GCA_016801955.1 Conus betulinus
CGAATTCGAAAAGAGTCACGTAAATTTTGCATTGGAGGAAGAGGGAAGGGTAGAGAGTGGAGGCAGCAAGAGATGGGAGGGAAAAGGGAGGGTGAGGATGAGGAAGTTGGGGAGGGGGGTGAGGGGGTGGGGGCTTATATCAAAGACTGAATGGGATCAGCGGGTGCGCGTGCACGCATACACATTTTGATATTCTAAAACTGTTTATTTTTATCAAAAAGAATTCTGAAATTCATTTCATTTTTTATTACTTTTATTGTTGTTTGTTCGCTTTTTTCGCTTTCTTTCTTTCTTTCTTTACCGCACGTGTATCCTCAAATGATACCGTAGATCATGAAGTATTATATTTGAGATTTTTAAAAGGAAAACTGTAAACTTCCAACTCACCTTCGAGGAAGACGCGGGGGCGAACCAAAGACAGTCTCGTAAATTTCACCCATGGGGAAATATTGAAAGAGAGGAGAGAGAGGGATGTGGAGAGAGGGATGTGGAGGTAGGGGTTGGGGGGGGGGGGGGGGGGGGGGGGGGGTAGGAAGGATGGGCGGGTGGAAGTATAGAGTGAGAGGAGGGACGGATTAGAGGCGACAATAGCGTAAGCCGTAGGGATAATGTTCGGACAAATATTCTTTAATGTGTTTTTTTTTTTCTGTATTGATTCTTCTTATTTCTTTGTTTTCCAACCAGTTTTGTTTTTGTTTACGATAGTGGAGATGGAGTGTACGCGGTGTCACTAGCGTCTGTTCAAGCATTCACACACACACAAAAGGTCTTTATTACGAGTTTTATGTCCTTGGTCTGGGGTAAATGTCCCTCTTCAGGAAACAGAGGGTCCCTGCTTATTTCATATTTATTTATGTAATCATTTATTTGTTTATTTATTTATGTGTTTGTTTGTGTGCTCAGTTGTGTAACGAGGCGCATATGTGTTTACCTGTCTATGGACCTACCTCTGTGTGTGTGTGTGTGTGCGTGCGTGGTGACATGATCCTGCATAAGATGTCTGGTAAAGTCTTTTTTACACACACACACACACACACACACACACACATACACACACACACACACACACACACCACACACACACACACACACACACACACACACACAGAGGTAGCTGCAACACATAAAACATGGGGAGCAAGGGAGGGGATGATCTGGCAAGGAAGGGACCATAGAGGGCGTTGACATCTGCAGGGAGGGAAACGAGTTCGTCCACATTCTGACAATAACACCGCGTCGAGCGAACATGCATGACGTGCTTTGACCGAGAGCTCCTGCTAACCAATAAATCGGTTAAACTCATTTGGTTTCCGAGGCTTGCTACCCGTCGTAAAAAAAAAAAAATAGAAAAAAAAAAAAAAGAAGCAAATACACAAACAAAGAGAGACGGAGCGGGGTGGGAGGGTGGATGGGAAGGGGGTACCAAACAAACAAATATGTGGCGATATGGGCCTTTGAAATATCGGGCGAGAGAAGGTTTTGGTAGACTAGTGGATTTGGGATCGCCCAGTTAGTCTGGCTAGTGAAAAAAGAAATTCAAACTTTTCTTGTGCTGCCGTGTTTTTGTGTGTGTGTGTGTGTGTGTGTGTGTGTGTGTGTGTGTGTGTAAAAAAGACTTTACCAGACATCTTATGCAGGATCATGTCACCAATCGAAAAACTGCGATTTAAATTTTCAGCAACATCTTCAATGTTTTATTGTTGACATTGTATGAGAAGTTGCTATCATTTATAAGTATTGTTTAAAGAACATTCCTAACGAATATGTTTATAAAGGATGCGTATTTCATACTAACATTGCAACAATAATTAAATTTGAATGTGTGAGGATCATGATGATACGATTAGTACAACTGCCCTAAACATTCATAAAAGATATGCTGAAATCGTACGTAATTGATTCATACATTGCAACACACGTTAACTTTCATTTTAATGACAATCTTGATACAATCAATTCAATTTCTACAAAGCAGGGGGGCAGATGTAAATTGATACCTTATTAAATGTGAAACACAGATTGAACCACATACGGATGTATCTTACTGCATAGCTAACCTCTCCTACCGTCCAGTCCACCAGCCCACGCACGCACCGTGAAGATATTCGAAGTTTCCACCGTAGCCGCCAGTCGTCGGAGAAATTTTTGCTGGCAAGAAGAGCAGGCGCCTTCTCATCACCCCCCTAAGACCCAGGTTAATCAACCTGTCCTGCAACGGGTTGAGACGACTTCCTGTCGATAATTTTGGCGGTCGTGAACCGCCCGACATTAAGCAGGCTGGTGAGAAACTGGGACCACACACACACACACACACACACA
Source organism: Conus betulinus (assembly GCA_016801955.1). Classification (NCBI taxonomy): domain Eukaryota; kingdom Metazoa; phylum Mollusca; class Gastropoda; order Neogastropoda; family Conidae; genus Conus; species Conus betulinus. The sequence continues at coordinate 139,820 of JADBJO010002872.1, forward strand.
CACACAGAAGAACAGGACTAGGAAGCGGTAATTGGTGTTGGAGCTTCGTACTTCATTACTGTAACCGCGCTTAGGACGAATGCCCCCGGTGGGTGTTGATGCGTTAGAGTTGTCGGCCTTGCAAGTAAGCGAAACCGGAAGAGGAGTTTGTGGCGAGTTCCCGAATGCATGACCCTGACTCATCAAGTCTAACTGTCACCCTAATCCAAACCCTAACCAAACCTTATTAAAAAAAAAAAAAAATAATAGTAATAATAATCTTCGTAAAGTTTAGCTTGTAGCAATGAGACAGTAGTTCTTTCGCTGTCGATGAAGGAAAGAATGTCCAGTCTCCTAAGCAGGCTGTAGTGGCAGGGATAGCGGACTGTGTTCGGACGGCAACTGTCTCCTCATGCCAACGCTCTGCAAGATGTGGGAAATGAGGCAGCAGAATCAGGGAGCATATCAGCTTCCTTGAGACATCTCTCTCTCTCTCTCTCTCTGTCTCTCTCTCTCTCTCTCTCTCTCTCTCTCTCTCTCTCTCTCTCTCTCTCTCTCTCTCTCTCTCTCTCTCTCTCTCTCTCTCTCTCTCTCTCTCTCTCTCTCTCTCTCTCTCTCTCTCTCTCTCTCTCTCAGAGGCGTGCTGTTGTGTTTTGTTAAGAAATTATTGAAATGCGTATGAGAGGTAAGCATATCGAGGGCTGACTGCCAGAGCCCAGTGTCTCTCTTCTATATATGTATATAAGATACTGGGTTCTGGCAGTCAACCCTCGATATGCTCTTGTGAAGTTAATTTCTGTAGTGTCAAGAGATTGCATTTTACGCACAAATTTAGCAGATTGTACTTAATGCGTGTGTTTACTATGTTGTTGTGGGTATTGTTACACTTTCTATGCGATGTTTTTTTTTAAAAAATGTAACCCTCCATAAGAAGGGGCTGTGACCTATTCTGAATACACTTTTATTATTCATCATCCTCTCTCTCTCTCTCTCTCTCTCTCTCTCTCTCTCTCTCTCTCTCTCTCTCTCTCTCTCTCCATAAAAGACTCAAATGAAAAAAGGCAAACAAAAACAAACAACTAAAAACGATGTTTTATCATTTCCTTTGATTTGTCTGGCTGTGTGAACTTTAGAATGTCCACAGTTTAGAATGTCCACAGTGTTATCGAAGGAAACTGTCCCGATGTTTTCGTTCGAGTCGGATCCATGAATCTAATCACAATGTCTGCGGTTTTTGTGTTCCCTTCGCATATATACACTTCGTTCGATCCGAAGAGAAGATCAGACAGCCAGAAACTCCTGAGTCTTTGAAGCATTGATCCGTCTTTAGCGCATAATTATCGATTCGTTGAGATCACCGACTCTGAGCGTACAAGGCTTATGAAGTGAAAGTGAGCGCTCGAGCAAGAGGGAGCTGCATGTCGGCAAACTGGGTACGCCGGATTGTGTCATTAGAGAAACCCAGACATCGAAGCCCTACGCACCCATCCCACCGGGAGCCGCAACTGGGGTAAGGGTAATGTCGCTTATAGCCCAGTCGACCACAAAGGGTCATATCAGTGCTGTCACCGCGTTCACGTCAATGCGTAAGTCATTCCAAAAAAAAAAAAGGAAGAAAAAAGAAAAAAACGCACACACACACACACACACACACACACACACACACACACACACACACACCAGTCACACAACCCTTTAAATACACCGAGAAACACAGGAAATTTGGTTAAAAATCTTAAGTTGAATCTTAGATCAGATGAACAATATTTATCTCTTTCAGGAAATTCCAAATCACATTAGGTGGGGGACATCTGCACACGGTTTTCATGGACTGCTTGCAAAATGTTTGTCTCACATAGTGCGAGCTCCAACTCTCTGAAAGAAGGTGTTTCACTGAGAGTGGTGGTATATATGACATAGAATGCACCACGGAGCTTCTTCGCCTTTAAAAGATATTATAATGGCTGTAAAAGGAGTGGCCCGTATGGAAACGGCACAAGACTAGGAGCCGTCACAGGGGTTGGAGCCGGAAGTTGGCAACTCTCCTGCAGGGGGGGGGGGGGGGGGGGGTGGGGGGGGGGGGGGGGGGGGGGGGGGGGGGGGGGGGGGGGGGGGGGGGGGGGGTAACGCCCTGCCCTTTCACAAACTTGGCGTAGGACAGCATTGAGTCACCGGACGACCGGTCACACGAGCGCAGCACGGTCATGGCTGGGCGCTGGCTAACGGACAAGTGAAACATCATGGACTGCCGGGTCAGGCCTCTTGGGAACCCCAGCCACACACACCTCTTCCACCCCCCCACCCCCCTCCCAGAGAGAGAGAGAGAGAGAGAGAGAGAGAGAGAGAGAGAGATTCGTTAGCCTTTGGCAAGCCCTGTTTGTGCAGTTCTTTTGTGCAGTGTGTGCAATTTGCCCCCCCTCCCCCTCTCCTCCATCATCATCATTTCTCTTCGTGAACCCCACGGCCTCCTTTGTCACGTCTGTCAGTGTCTGTCTTGCTGCTGCTTGTCTGTGTCACTCCCTCTCAGTCGGTCTGTTTTTAGTGCCTCTGTGAATTTCTCTCACTCTGTGTGGCTGTCTCTCTGTCTCTCTTGTTTGTATATTGCATCTATTTCGGTGTCAGTCTCTCTCGTCCGTCTTGTTGGGTGTGTGTGTGTGTGTGTGTGTGTGTGTGTGTGTGTGTGTGTGTGTGTGTGTGTCGCT
>JADBJO010002872.1:150000-155000 GCA_016801955.1 Conus betulinus
TGATCAAGAGTTGCCCCCAGGACCCATCGACGTTATCCTTCTCTTCTCTTCAGATTTTGTCGATTTTTTCTGAAAGAGTTCTGGCCAGGCACGCGCGCGCGCGCGCGCGCGCGCACACACACACACACACACGCACGCACGCACGCACGCGTATGAAATGCCTTCTACTGTCCAAACACTTAATTTCTTAAAACCAACATATTCTCTGTACTTCATTCTTTTTCTCTTATTATGTTCTCTCTCTCTCTCTCTCTCTCTCTCTCTCTCTCTCTCTCTCTCTCTCTCTCTCTCCTCTCTCTCTCTCTCTGTCTCTCTGTCTCTCTCTCTCTCTGATTATTCTCCCTGACAGCTTCGCTCTTCTAATGACTCGCGAGGACTCCGGATTCTCGTTGTCAGGAAAAGAAAAAAATCATACATTAACGGCCAGCCCTCTTTCTCTTTTCCAAGATCTGCACGTCTGTGGCAAAGTGCCCCTCTCTTCACACTGTGCAGTCTGTTCAGTGTGATCATATCGCACAATTATTCGCATCTTAACGATCCTCCCGCTCCGCTTGTACTTTAAGCTGCTTTACTGTGTAGTGTCATATTGCCTCTGTCCATGCTTGTTTGCATTGAGCACGCGCTCGCACCCTCCCACGACTTTTGTAGTTTAATCCGCTTTCCTCTGTAATGTCACATTGCCTCTGTCCATTCTTGTTCGCGTTGAGCACGTGCGCGCATGCGAGCATGCCTCTGTGTGTGTGTGTGTGTGGTGTGTGTGTGTGTGTGTGTGTTCGCACGCGCGCGCGCGCGCCTGGGAGGGATTGATGGTGATGGATGGATGGCCGGAGTGCAGTGATGGGAAAAGAGGGCAGTGTGATGTCCGCATATACGTGTGTATGCTTGACCTACTACCTTCGCGTCTGTTGATGACATGTCCGTACTGCCCGTTTTCCACCTGTTACCTAAACATTGTGCCACATGCGGTCACAGCGTTTCGTTCTTCGTCCTTGGAAATTGTTCATACAGATTTGTGTTAGATCCGTGCCACACCCTCTCACCTCTGCCCCCTCCCCCCTCCCTCCCTTTCCAGTATAAGCGCTCAGGGCTTTATCCATATTGAGTGCGGATAAATGAACGTGATGGTGATGACGATGATTTTTTTTTTTCCTACTGGCCCTTACCAATATGCGAACATTTTATACACACGAAAACAAACGCGAAGGTAACGTTTCACAATAGCGCTCTCTCGAGACCACGGTTCGCTCTATCCACTTCCATTTTTCTTTTATCACTCGTAAGCTTAAAAGTCATACATGAGCGAAATTCACACAGCCAGCAATGAGTTTCACAACCGCGTAACCTTTACTTACAGATTGATTTTATTTAAACACGACAGTTGATAGTTTCAGCAGCAAAGATCTGTTCAACGCTTATAATGTTGGTCTGTCTGTTCCAATGTTAACCGAGTTGACGTCATCCATTAAACCCAACTACTAGTTTTAGATAACACGGTCAACTTCTCCTTAGACAAACCATTCTCTTATTAAGAAATAGGATTTCCGTTCATTCAAGTCAGTCCCTTTCCGTGCTCCCCATGCCCAAAACGTGCAAGCCCACCCCACACCATCGTCGCTCCTTACACACACACACGCACACACGCACGCACTCACACACACACACACACACACACACACAGAAAAATGGTTTACTTTCCATACTTTGTGAGTGTTGCTAACAAAGCTAGCAGCATTCAATCGGTGATATTTATGATTTTTTTAAGTCAAGAAACAACAATACTTAGGAAATGCAAGGCAGATTTGTCCTACTGTTTCCTGGTGATCATTGCAGACAAGACGTACAGTCAGTCAGCTGACAGGACAGGAGAAAGCCTAGTATCTAGCTTTAGCCTTCCCACGCTCTGCCTACACCTGGTATATTGATTAACAGCTCTAGAACAGCAACGACCCAAACCAGAACCAGAGTTCAATGTTGTTCAGGTATGTTGTGAAAGGACATTTTTCGTGGTGTCTGGATGACGTCTGTCTCGGATATTGCCCCATCGGCCTTGAAATGAACAGCTTCTTGCCTTCTTGGAAGCCGAAGAGGGGGAGAGAGAGAGAGAGAGAGGGATGAGGGGGAAAGGGAAAAGGGTGGAGGAGCACGGGTTGATTAGGGGCGGGGGTGAGAGGGGAAGAAGAGGGGATGAGCTGGGGGATGGTGGTGATTGTCAAGGGACAAAGTGTGAGGTCAAAAGGTGGGAGCGCTCCATGACCACTAGCCGAAGTTGGGACCACAACATGGTGTGATGTACGGGAGAGTCCGGATGAAGGTCGAGGGTGGCATGCTATACTAATGAGAGAGAGAGAGAGAGAGAGAGAGAGAGAGCAGCATAAAAGAAAAGGGGGGGGGGGGGGAGAGAGAAAAGGAAAAAAAAGGGGGGAAAGAAATGATAAAACTGGTTTTGAGACCATTGAAAGAAAATGGAAGACGGAAGACGAAAAGTAAATCATTTGTGAACTTTGGACAGAAACTGTACTGGCATAGTTACAATGCAGTCAGTTTGGATATTGAATTCAGCATTGCGCATTTAAAAGAAAAAAAAGAAAGGAAAAAAAAAAAAGAAAGAAGGGAAGAAAAGAAAGAAACAAAGAAAAGGGGTGGGGGGGTGGGGGGGGGTGTGGGGGGGGGGGGGGGGGGGGGGGAATGTTTACATATGGTGATATTCAACAAAACGCATACTGAGACTTGCTTTTCTTCTATCGGCATCAGCTGCGATTTGTAACAAGATGACTAAGCCGATTAGAGTTGATACAAGTTTTTTGTTGTTGTTGTTGTTGTTTTTAGTTTCTTTGGAAAAGGCGATGGGGGAAAAAACGACTTTTTAAAGAAACTTGAAAGATTACAACTTCAATTTTGTTTCTGTGTAGGCCAGTTGTTTTGCTTGATGCTTGATGAGACTTTAAACGAAACGAAGCATTGCGTTGCTTGTCGCTGTTGTATGGGTACACCTTTGGGGTTTTTGTTTGTTTGTTTGTTTGTTTTTTTTATCTTTCCATTTGTTCTAGATTTATGTATCCACGACAGAGATCAACATTTTTCATCTGATCTAAGTTTTTTTTGTTGTTTTTTTTTTTTAAATTGAAGAAAGATTTTTTTAAAAAGAAATTTCCGGTGCGTTGTAAGAAGGAAAGGGTTGTGAATTAAGTTTTTATTTATTTATTTGTTTATTTATTTATTTTATTTTAATGACTTTTGAGTTGTCTTCAACGCGGTGACAGCCGTGATGTGGCCCTTCACAGTCGGCTAGGCTATAAGCAGCATTCTCTCTCTCTCTCTCTCTCTCTCTCTCTCTCTCTCTCTCTCTCTCTCTCTCTCTCTCTCATCCACGAGGGACATACGCATTATTTGGGCGTTTCAGCCATGCTCAAATACTTGTTCCCACCTATGTATAGTCACCGTCTAGATATACATGGTGATCGTACAAAAAAGTTTTATTAAGTCCTCAAAAGTGGTTAGATTTTGTAGACCTGTTTTCAAGGACTAAAGTTATCGAAATTTCAACTTTAGTCCTATAAAAACTTCAGAGTGTTTTAAAAAGAAAAAAAGACGGTTTGGTGGAGCAGTTTACGTTGTGGTAACAATCATGAAATTATACTAGGAATTTACAGAGAAAGCCCTCGGAGCAGGCACTATGAATGGAACTGTCTTCAAGATGGATCACAATGGTTCCCATATGCTGCTAGTGAAGGGTTTATTATTTATGATATATCCCCCCCCACCCCCCCCCCCCCACCCTTTTTTTTGTTCTCCCCCCCCCCCCCCCCCCCCCCCCCCCCCCCCGCCTCCGCCCCGGGTTTTTTTTTTTTTTTTTTTTTTAAGTTTTTGCCTTGTGTTTAATGTAATCACGGACGAATTCTTAGCCAGCACTTGTTTTTCCCCACCATAAAATTGTTCAGCGCGCGATCTGGAGTTAACCTTTGGGCATAGGAGCGTGGCAGAAAATAATGACAAATTCTTCTTCCGGGGGTCAGTGGAAGTGGAGTGAACTCCGGGTCCAGGGGTGGAGGATCTGAGCTGCTGTATAGTAGTAGAATTAGCTGTCCCTTGTCTCCGGGTTCAGTGGAGGGGGGAGGGGTAGGGGGTGGGGGGGAGGTAACCGAGGGCACAGACGTTGGTTGAAACTTGCTGCCCTCCTGACACCGGATTCAGTGGATGGAGCTAATCCAGGGAGCAGGAATACAATAGTACATAATTGTTGTCGTCTGCTTCCGGGTTCATTGGCAGGGGAGTTAACCCAGAGGCAAAATGATAGAAACTGCAGTCCTCTGCTTGAGGCTGCCTTCATCTGTTCTCATGCCTTCACTTTTCCCTCCCTCCTCCTCCCCCCCCCCCCCCCCCCCCCCCCCCCTCCCCCATCTCCTGTTCCACCTATATTCCCAGATGGGGGGAGGGGGGGGGGGGGGGGGCAGTAAAGCCTGACATGGATGGACAGAGCTCGCTTTCTCTCTCTCTCCATGTCAAATAGTCGTTTGTCATGTTTACTGCGGGCAATACCCACGCCTGCCCCTCCTCCTCCGTCTCTGTCTGTCTGTCTGTCTGTCTGTCTGTCTGTCTGTCTGTCTCCTCTCTCTCTCTCTCTCTCTCTCTCTCTCTCTCTCCTCTCTCTCTCTGTTTGTCTTTCCGTTCATTCCTGTCGAGCATCAACCACTCCCAGCACGTCTGCCCGTCATTACGGCTCCACGTCTTCCTTCCTCACCGTCATTCTCTGTACCCACATGACAAAAATAGGATAAACTGATACAACGCGACGTCCTTTTTTTTCCATTTCATATGAAATAATCACGAAGACAGTTAGTATTTAGCTAAAGATCAAGCTGGATTCAGAAAGGACAAGAAAAGGAACTGATGAAATCTTTATTCAGTTAAAAGAAAAAAGTAAACACACACTCGCGCACGCACGCATGCACGCACGCACGTTATTTAGAAAATACTGCACGAGAGGAATGGTTGACTGACTT
>JADBJO010002872.1:160000-237500 GCA_016801955.1 Conus betulinus
CGCCAGTAGTGTCGTGTGAGGTAACCAGGACTGCCTTTTCACTGAACAAAGTATTCCGTTTTCACACGTGTATATAAATATAGAAATGGTACAAAATATTGCGTACTTCCGCTTTTTTTTTTTTTCCTTTCACACATTGTTCCGCTTTCTCTTTTATGTGCATTGTCAGTTTTTCAATTTTGAAACAGTGATTTGACAGTAGATTACAGAACTAGTTTTACTGGTATTAAATGATTCACAGTCTTTATGATTCTATTGTATGCATTCCTCTGCGTATCGTTGTATGAAGCGGACTATGCATAAGATTATAGTTGAATATTGACTGACGTTTTTGTAATACAATGGCTTCTGCGTTAGACACATGGCCCTCACCGGAGGGGCTTCGAGTGGGATTTTTAAGTATCAACAGTGCTAGAAATAAAACCGACGATATTGCAACAATTCTATATAACAATGGCAATAACTTTCATGTCTTTTGTGTTGCTGGATCTCGATTAACAAATTTGATTCCTGATTCCAATATGTACGTGCATAACTGGTATATAATCGACTTGACCCATGTACACCTAAATCAACCGGATTACTTTTATACTGTTCAAACTCAGTAAACTTCAAAAGATCGTCCCATTTGGAAAAAAATATGATATTGAATCACTCTGGATAGAAATCACTCTTAGAGATTCTAAACCAATTTTGGTAGGATTTCTATATAGAAACCTAGTTGAAACCACCGACTGGTATGACAAGTTTAATTTCATGATGGATGCTGCAAATTTTGAGTCCAAAGAAGTAATTCTTATGGGTGATTTTAATATAGATTTCACAAAACCTGGAACAAAATGGAGCCGTGTTTATGATATGTATGGATTAGAACAAGTAATTGATCGACTGACACGTATTACTGAACATACTGAAACTCTGCTTGATCATATCTATGTCGACACAAAAGCAAACATAGTCGAAATGTGTTCCGTACAGACCAGATGCAGTGACCATTCATCTGTTTGTTTAACATAGAGGAAGAAAGGTATCAAATTCCCAAGTTTGGACGTAAGGAAATCTTTTATAGATGCTTTACACATTTCGATCGAAATGCTTTCCTTTACGATTTACTTCACTCAGGTTTAGATTGTGTTTATCAGGTAAGAAATCCTGATGACGCTGTTAACTTCTGGATTGATGTATTTAATTCAGTATATAATAAACATGCTCCTTTTGTAAGAAAAAGAGTGAAATATGTAATGAACTACCTTGGCTAAGGAAATAGACAATGAAAGATATAAAAGAGACCATCATCTCAGGTCAAAAAACAAAGAACAATTAAAAAAAAAAAAAAACCCCAAAGAAATACAGTAAATTCTATGAAACGAAAAGCGAAGAAAAAATATTTTCAAGATTTATTATCTTCTTCACAGAATTCAAAAGTGGTTTGGAAGGCTATTAATCATTTTAACAATAATAAATTGAATGTTTCTTCATCAAAATCAATGAAAGACATGTCACCAGAAGATTTGAACTTTCATTTTGCAAATGTTGCTAATGACATAATAATAAGTGATAAAAATAATGAGAACGATTTACAAGAGTTAACAACAATAATGTCGTTAAAAAAATGTCACTTCGGTTTTGTCCTTATGGGATATTTCAATAAATGAAGTTTTTTAATTGGTTGCTGAAATTAAAACAATCAGGAACCAGATACTTGGACGGAATCGATGGAAAGATATTGAGAATCTTTTCAACAGTTATCGCTGATGCACTCACCTATGCTTATAATCTGTGCATTGAAAAAGAATATTTCTCCATGAAATTTAAACAGGCCAAAGTGATACCTTTGCTCAAGAATGGAGATCCTGCCAGTCCCTTTAACTATAGACCCATTTAATTCTTTCCCTTTTGTCAAAACCAGTTGAAAAACATGTTCAAATACATTTATATTCTCATCTGAAGTATTATTATCTAATCTATGACAATCAGTCAGGTTTTCAACAAAATCACTGTTGCCATTCATCTCTTATGCAGTTTGAAGATAAATGTCTATCTAATATAAACAATGATGAATTTACTGGAATTCTTTTTATTGATTTTGCTAAAGCTTTCAATGTTATCAGCCATTTGCATCTTATAAAAACAAAAAAGCTTACACATTACAAATATCAAGTATGGCTATAGCGTTTATTCGATCTTTTCTTACTGATCGCCAACAATTTGTTGAAATCAGGTCCAACAGGTCTGAGTTACTTCCTTTGAAATTTGGTATTACTCGAGGATCTCTTTTAGGACCCCTCTTATTTTTTTATCTACATAAATGATTTGCCATTATGCATAAAGTGCGGTTGTGAAATATTTGCTGACGACACTTCACTACAATCAAATAATGCTAACCCTACCATTCTAGTGAACAGCCTTCAGAGCAATATCAATAGACTAATTATATGGACAGAAATGACCACATAGCCTTCAATGCAGATGAAACTAAATGCATGTTTGTACCACACGTCAAAAACGACAGAAAATGAGTTCCCCGTTTGCATCATTGTACGTCAGAGACCAAAAGGTCGAGGTGGTAACATCTCATAAGATATTAGGGGTTATTATTGACTATGACTAATCATGGTGTGATCACATTACTAATCTTGGAAAACGTATATCCAAAAGAATTTATCAAATTACAAAAATATGACATTTTCTTAATCTTCAAACCAGGAAAATATTCTTTCACGCAGACATTCTATGTGTTATAAACTATACGTCCACCTTATGGGATAATTCTAGTGAAACTAATTTGAAACAAATAAGTCGTCTACATAAAAGAGCTATAAAGATAATACAACTGAAATCTACTATCTTGAGAGGGAGTGATTGCAAAACATTAGATATTCTACCGTTTAAAGATGGACTCTTCTTCAACAAATGATGTATATTTTAATGTAGTGAATAGAATAGCCCCAAAGAAAATCATCCAAAACTTTGTAATCAATGAAAATAGACACTCGCGCAAGCTTCCCTTCCCCAGACCCGGCAAAAATCCCTACAAATGAAGTTTTACATATTCTGGAGGAACGGTATGGAACAATTTACCATCTTCTTTAAAATAATGTCCTTCGAAAGTAACGTTTAAAAGACCTCTTAAAAGGAATTTGATGGGAAAAAATTATTGAACGATTAATGCTCATTCTTCTATTGCCGAATCTCTCTCTCTCTCTCTCTCTCTCTCTCTCTCTCTCTCTCTCTCTCTCTCTCTCTCTCTCTCTCTCTCTCATATGATGTACTATGTAATGTTAAATTACAATAATTTGATTTTTGTAAATAGTTTTGATAACATTACGATCCTTTGGATGTGTTAATTACTTTATTTTTTTTTTTCTTGAATGTGTTAATTACTTCAGTATTTTTTTTTCGTCATAATGTGTTGATCGTGCGTGTGAGTGTGCGTGCGTGCGTGTGTGTGTGTGTGTGTGCGCGTGCATGTGTGCGTGCGTGTGTGTGTGTGTGTGAGTGTGTGTGTGTGTGTGCGTGTGTGTTGGCACCACTTTCTTTGCTGAAAATGAAGCCAGCAGAGCCCAGTGTCCTGTATTATCCAGTATTACTCCATGGTTGTCGCGATTTGGGAGGGGGGGGAATTTTCATCCCTTGTTACTGCCTCAAATTTGATTCTTCCATCGTATGGAAACAAACAAAAAAGAAAACGGCGAAAAAAAAAAAAAAAAAAAAAGCTTTTCACAGTAGTGAGTGCTCATGCTTTTTTTTTTTTTTTTTTTTGATTTACTGAGTTATTCATGTATTTATTTTTATTTATTTATTTATTTCTCTTTAGACTCAGTCTTTATTGACAAGAGGATTCATCCGAGTGCGGCGGATACTTTAGTTTTGTCGCACGTGTGTGGAAGTGCCCCCCCCCCCCCCAAAAAAAAAAAAAAAAAAAAAAAAAAAAGCATGTAAGCAGGGGAGAGCATTCTCCATTCCCCGGCGAGCTTGTCGCCCGTCATCTGGTGTGTGTCAAACTGCTGCGCTGGGTGATTTACACGCTGGGCGCACTTCGAATCTGAAAAAAAAAAAAAAAAAAAAGAAAAAAAATCTCAGGGGATAACGTGGGCTGCACAGACCCCGTAGGTGAAGATTAAGAATCTGCGTCTCTCCTCCTCCCCCCTGTCTTGCTCCGATCGGGATTTACAGCTCATTTGACCAGGATTGTGTGTTGTCGTTAGCGGCAACAGAACAAAGTTCCAAGATTTATCAGGGGAGATGAGCGGGTGGGTTATTTTTAAAAACAAGAACGTGACAAAGGGCGGCGCGTGTGTTGGTGTGTGCCTGTTTGCGGGCGCGCGCGTGTGTGTGTGTGTGTAAAACTTAAAAAAAAAAAAAAAAAAAAAGGGGGGGGGGGGGGGGGGGACTACAAAAAAGCGAGACGGAGGGGGGTGAGAGAGTGGGGGAGATAGGGCACACTTAAGCATACACATACACGCGCAAACACACACGCGCGCACACACATACACACACACACACACACACACACACACACACGCTAGCACTATGTCACGTGTAGAACGCAGGTTACTGAAGCACGTGCAGTTGAAGTAGAGTACGCGGCAACAACGAAGGGCACATAAACCTTTCGACTTCGACCCTGGAGACGTCAGCGGCATCCGCTGAGAAGGAATAGCACCAGGCGGGGCCATGTGTATTTCGGTCTGTGGACGGGGCAAGGTCGTGCAGAAAATTCATGGCTCCCTACGGAACATGTACGTAAGAAACCTCCCGGCCAACCCTCGACATCTTTGGTGGTGGAGGAGGGTGGAGGGGGCCTGCCTTGCCTGGCTCCTTAGCTTAAAGAGCCTGAGGCCGCAGTCAAAACACTCCTTCGATTCCGAGTCACATTGCCCTTCCCCCCCCCCCCCCCCATCCCCCCCCCCCCCCCCCCCCCCCCCCCCCCCCCCCCCCCCCCAACGGAAAAGACTGTCGTGTTCGCTTGCCCTTCTAGACGTGTTGTCATTCTGGTGGTGTGTGCAAGACAGCCTACACCCTGCCGTCACCCGCCTCGTTCGTTAAACCCGTGTAACTTAAAAAAAAAAAAAAAAAGGGGAGAGTAATTTGGGGAGGGGTGACATTGTGGAAGGGGAGGGGGGGTGTTAATGAGGATAGGTAGGGTGAAGGGGGGGGTGGGGAGTGTCGGTGGTCTGTAAGAAAGGGAAGGAAGGGAAACAGGATTTAATTAGAAAGAGGGGTAGGGTGAAGGAGGAAGGGAGTGTTAATGGTGTGCAAGAAGGGAACAGAAGGGAAACAGGATTTAATTAGGAAATCGGAAATGAAATGAGGCAGGGAACAGCAAACAATAAACAGTAAATAAGTGGGGTAGTCTTCGCTCCCATAAGGAAACCTAACACAGAGTAACTTTTATTCAAGACTGGCACAGCCTTTTAAACTTGAATAAAGTCAGACAAATACAAAGACCAACAATCTAATAGTGTGGGAAAAACAAGCGCAGGCCAACAACTAAATTGTCTTCATAGTAATGACTTGGCAAAACTTTGAACTTATGGAGGAGGAGGAGGGGGGGGGGGGGGGGGGGGCAGCAGGAGGTTGAAGATGTAAAAACTGGGAAAATGAAATTAAGAAAATATGAAAACTCTTCACTGGCTGCATAAGGGAACCATCGCAATCCCTTTTAAAGGCAGATATATTTGTATTGCTGCTCCGAGGCCTTTTCCCAGATTTTACATCTTCAACCTCCTGCTGCCCCCCCCCCCCCCCCCCCCCCCCCCCTCCTCCATAAGTTCAAAGTTTTGCCAAGTCATTACTATGAAGACAATTTAGTTGTTGGCCTGCGCTTGTTTTTTCCCACACTATTAGATTGTTGGTCTTTGTATTTGTCTGACTTTATTCAAGTTTAAAAGGCTGTGCCAGTCTTGAATAAAAGTTACTCTCTGTGTTAGGTTTCCTTATGGGAGCAAAGACTACCCCACTTATTTACTGTTTAGGATTTAATTAGAGGATGGGTAGGGTGGGGGGTGTCGATGGTCTGTAAGAAAAGGAAGGAAGGAAAACAGTTTAATTAGGAGGATGGGTAGGGTTAGGAGGGAGGGGAGTGTTAGTGGTCTGTAAGAAGGGGAAAGAATGATATTGGAAATGTGACCTGACCGACCTGTGTGAGCTGTGATTGACAGCGGAGAGGGGAGGGGGAGAGGAAGTGGGTGGGATGGGATTTGTGTGTGTGTGTGTATGCGCGCGCGCGCGCGCGCGTGTGTGTGTGTGAAAATAGAGCCGCACATAGCGTTCTCACACGTGCACGCTGCATGAGTTGGTCGAGACTGTGTGTTGAGGTTTAAACGAGCGTTACTAAACCAGTCAGTGAGGTAAGTATAGCGTCGGTCCTTCCGGTGGTGATTGCACAAGCGTTTTCATTCTTCCTGTTTTTGTAGATCAAAATCTCTCTCTCTCTCTCTCTCTCTGCTGCTTTGACTAAGTTTGGAGATTGTCTAGTGATACTGTGGATTTATGTCCTTTCAGTGGAAGGCTTGTCGTTACCCTTCTCTGGAGAAGTCATAACTCATTACAGTAATGCAGTATGACAGTAGACCGGCACCGTTTCCTTCGTTTTGTGTGTGCTCTTGGCATTATTACTGCACATCAGAAACTTGTGTTCGAGGGGAATTATCAAGCAGTATGATCTTTTTGCCAATGTTCTGCAATATGGATCGACTGGAAGCTTTCGAAATTGACGATGTATGTTTTTGTGCGCTCCTTCTCGAATGTGAACCGGGTATTTTTGTTTGTTTGATTTGTTTTTGCTTGTTTTAATTTAATCCGGGATGATCTCTTATATCTGCAGTTTACAAACGTTTATAGCCACCACTCCTGTCCACAGAAATGCTAGCTTTGTGACAGAGGAAGATCACGTGGTCCTGATCTAGTTTTTGAGCACCGTTTCCGCCAATCCTTTGTAGTCGTGCGCAGTTTAACGGGTGTTCCCTTCCCACCACTCTAAAATTCTCAAATACAAACCAGCTTCAAAGAGAATGCCACCAAATGAAAGAAACAAAAAAATCACAGAGACAAACGCGACGCGTTTGGACCTCTTTTGTCTTCTTCATGTGAGACACACAACATTCGAGACAATGTCAATAAAGAATGAACAGTCACTTGTCTCCGCAACTTGGGCGCAAAATGGATGTGGAATGAAAACGAGGCTGCTGGGCTTCCCCTTCCACTCCAACCCTACCCCCCAACTGCTCGCTCTCAGTTTCACCCAAATGGTATTTGTGGTTCGATCAGAAGACGTTGATTTGTGTGTGCTGCTCCAGGGTGGGGGATTTGGCGATACATAATGATAAAAGAATTCATTCCTGATCTCAAGATACATTTATCATGTTTGTATTGAAGACGAAGTGGATTTTAAACGGTCGGATGGTGAATCAGTCACTGGGTGGTTTTCGCTTTGTCGTTGTTGCTTGAACCTGTATCTTTTATTTATGTTTACTAGTGAAATACATGATTCGTGTCTCGTTGCGTGATTCTCCGAACTTTTGTCAACTTCCTTGCGAATGGTGCGAATCAAGATCTTTGATGGTAGGCTACTTCTCTCTTTGTTAGCTTTCCGATGGGATGTGTGTGTACGTGTTTGTGCTGTATTTTAGATCCGTCTCGGCTGCAAAGATACCAGCAAACAATCCTCTTCAGACTGAGAACCCGGCCACTGCCGACTGCTGAGCCACCCCAGCCGAATAAAGATTGCCCACACAGAGGAATGTCCGTGCGGCACTGGATCTCAGACCCTAGAACACATCCTCCAACACTGTCCAGCCCATGATGTTCTACGGCGTCAAACCTGGCCAGAGGGTGCAGAACTGTAGATGCAGCTTTGGGGCAGCCGTCAAGACCTCGAGAAGAGTGTGAGTTTCATCGTGGCGACGCGACAGGATTGAAGATCTGACGCAAACCAAAAAAAAAATCGACCGAAGAAGAAGATCCACCTCAGTAAGGTGCGTTCATACCCTCTTCTAGAACTGTTGGGAGTAATTCTATCCGCAGCAGGGAAGGCGACTTCGATCACCCGATCATGTTTTCATCCGCGCCGTTCCACCCTACAACTAGGACGTGGAAGAAAAAAAAAGTGCCTGTTGCGCGCCATGAAAGACACTTTCAGTGTCAGATAAATGTGGAATTTTTTCCAGGGTCTTATGGCCCAAGACCAAACTGTTCTCAATGTGTTCGTTAACGACATGGTGGCTGACAGTTTTCTGGCTGAAAAATAATTCAAGTCTTGTGAGTTTGATGAAGCTGGGGTGAAATGTTGTTTCAGTGACATATACGCCCACGGCCGATTTAATCAGTATGCAATTTCCTCGGGAGGGGAAATTATTTAATGTCTTCATACGTAGCGTATACAGCATTTTTCTGTGTTTGTCCCCCAAGCTTTGAAGGTCAAGGGTACAGTACCCCCATTTCTGTGCAATCTGAAACACTGGTGTGTGTGTGTGTGTGTGTGTGTGTGTGTGTGTGTGTGTGTGTGTGTGTGAGAGACAGAGAGAGACAGAGACAGAGATATGATTATAAACAGCATGATTCTACCCTAGTTTTTAGCGAAACATGATGGGTGTGTAGGAATGAAAACGCATTCTATAAAGCACGATCAAACAAAGCGGGAGTGGACCATGATCGGGTGTGAAACTGGGTGCACCGCGTGCATGATAGCGTGAGACAAGTCAACCTGCATTGAATACCTCTCCGTCTGCTGACTTGATGACCTGGGACATCAGCTCTACAAATCAGACTCTTTGATAGCCTACTCGTTAATTCAAGAACCTCTTCAAAGATATTCCCATAGTTTCTTTGAGGTTGTTGCGAGAGATCGATAGATTTCATCTTACATTATTCATGCGTGATGAAGAAAGAATGTTTTAAAGTTATGACAGACACATTTAGAGTCGTTTGCGTGCGTGTGCGTGTGTGTGTGTGTGTGTGAAAACACCTGTGTAAGGAATTGACTTTGACGAGAGGACAGCCCCAGTATGGGCTATCACGGTCGGCTTGGCTATAAACAACATGAAACAGCATGCAAAGAAATAGTCTGTGTTTATCACGTGTTGACTTACGAAAAAGGTTTGTTAACAAAAGAGATGAGGGCAGAAAAGAAGAGCCTTTTTTTCTCTCCCTCCTCACCCCCCCCCCCCCCCCCCTTTTTTTTTTTTTTTTTTTTTTTTTTTATGAGTGCAGGGGCCTACATCTTCGATACTCCCCCATCCCCTCTGCAGATATGCTTTCTTTCCGTTGTTTTCTTTGCGTCAGTCAAACTGACTTCGAAAACATAGAAGACATTCTTCAAATGCAACACATACACGCACACGCACACACACACACACACACACACACACACACACAAGTTCATGATCAGTTTTTGTAGAGCGCCGGACTCGTGGTTCTGTGATCTTGGGGTCACGGGTTCGAACGTTCGCTAGAGCGTTTCGGTAAGGGAGCTAACATTGGAATCTGTCTCCCACTTCCTTCGCACGTGACTATAAGCCGAGGCTCCGTGTGTGAACGCACGCATACTATCTTGGACGCACGTAAAATCCCATTACTAACTTCGTAAGATCGGCCAATGGCCTTTTGTAAAGATGACATAATCTATACACGCAACTTATACCGAAGGAAGGAAAACAGCAGTGAAAAAAAATAATTGACTGACAGACTGAGTGGCGGCGGAAAACGAGTGATGAGCAGGCTGCTCGTCTATCGAGGTGTGGATTATTGGGGCGTCCCCCCCCCCCCCCCCCCCCCCCCCCCCCAATGCCCCTTCCCCATGCCCGTATTCCCACTCCCACGTTCAGATGATTGTCACGTGACCGCACTCGCAGTGACAGTGGCCGGAAAGATGGGCACACAGCCAAGGCCTAATACATAACTCATATTAACCATGGAATAGATAAGCTATTGTCTGTCGTGTCTGTCCGTGGGTGTCCCTCTGGTCAGATTTCCGGAGGTCTCTTTAGAGACTGGTTGGTATATCGATGTTATACAGCTGGTTTGTCGGTCTGGTTTCGATATCACGTACTATGTCGTGGACAGAGAAGGGCTGTAAAATACTGTCTGGGGTTTGGTGCGCTTGATGCTCATTATTCAGTGTCTGGTTAGTTACCAGACCCCCATTGTTGTTGGTTTGAAGGAAAGTGCACGCCTTACGCACAGAGCATGACGTGATTTCTATTTGTCATCAGGAAGCCAGATATTTTACAAGGTGTTGTCTATACTCTGTAACTAACTATATTTATTGTTGGGCGTGGAGGGGGGGGGGGGGGGGGATACTGGTAGGACTGTGTGAATTCTGTAGAGAGAGAGAGAGAGAGAGAGAGAGAGAGAGAGAGAGAGAGAGAGAGAGATTATGTATGTGCGTGCGCGCGCGCGCGCGCGCGTGTACGTCTCGCTAACCCTGATATGACTTCTGTGGTCAGTACACTTAGAATCGAAAACAGGCCTATTCGTTTTTCCCCTGAGCTTTGTCCGTGAGCCACAGAGACCGTGAGACAGGCGGCTGTCTCTCTACGCCCACACTACGTCAGCAAACCTGACGGCCCTTGCGCACGCGATGAGCAACACGTCGGGATAGTACGGCGCTCGTGCGCGCCACCACGGCGATCGCGCTGCACGTGCGACAGTCAACTTGTTCTCGTAGCGTTCATTGGCGGAGGGCGGACGGTAAAGAAACTATGGGGGAGAGAGAGAGAGAGAGAGAGAGGAGGGGGGGGGGGGGGGGGGGGGGAGTAGAGGGAGAGGCTGGGTCGGAGAGGAGAGAGTGTCGGAGAGATGAGATACAGGCTGGGCATCCCATCAGAGACGGGGTTTTCTCCACGTCACACGCACATGCGAGGGAACGCGCAAGCTGGGTAGGCAGGTCAGCTTAAAAAAAGAAAAAGTAATAACAGACAAATAACTGACTCGCGTTATATAGTACCACTGTGCGGCTGGCTATCTCTTGGAAGGACAACTTACGCGGAACGTCACCACTGTTTGAGGAGCGATAGAAACGGCCAGAGGGGAGGCGATCAACTGTGCAAAAGAGCAAGTCAACAAGTCCTCTGAAGTAGCAGTTTTAGGCTAATGTGACATAGACTGCAGCATCCTGACAAGCTGTGGGTAGTTCTTGCTAATCCATGCTAGGAACCAAAGATTTGAAGAGGGGAAGAAAACGACAACGTTTGGAAGCGGAAGAATAGTGTGCCCTTGCTAAGGGTCAGATCAGCTCATGAATATGACTTGTGTATCACTTTGAGATCTCTGATTCCCTCTCTGAACCAACTGGAGAGAGGCTACAGAAGGATGAGCCGGTGAGCAAGTGTTGACAGTGTTACACACAGTGGAGAATTTGTATCCCTTTTTCGTGTTGGGGATAGTCTGACACCTGGATTGCATAGGTATCAGTGAAACCGTGTGCCCATCAGTACTCAGGACTTGCAGTGAATTTTGAAAGGTAGAAACTAAAAAAAAAGATAAAGAAAGGTTCACATGTTATCGGTGGAGTGATGGAAATGGCTGTGAATAGTTAGGTTATTGTTGGCAGT
Organism: Conus betulinus; assembly: GCA_016801955.1. Taxonomy (NCBI): domain Eukaryota; kingdom Metazoa; phylum Mollusca; class Gastropoda; order Neogastropoda; family Conidae; genus Conus; species Conus betulinus. The sequence goes on from JADBJO010002872.1 coordinate 171,556, forward strand.
GACAACAAACAAGACCAGACAATAAATAGACTCGAAAGTGATTTGGAGTTACTGTGAGCGGTGGAAAGCTGTATGGAAATCATATTTAAGGAGAGGAGCTTGTAAACTATTAAAGAAAAGAAAAAAAAACTGGGGAAAAACCGAGTCATTACATATTGAAGTAAGACGCATTAGCCAACCTGTTTTCTGTATGACAAAGGTCCGTCAGATGTCAAATATGTGTTCATACGATCTGAGCCACTGCCCTAGAACCAAAGTGCCCAAACTGTCTGAAAACAGATCTTCCTGCAGGAAGGTGTCTGACTCAGAACAGAGCACCAGTGTGTCAGCCAAAGAATTGAAACCCCGGAGCATGTGTCGCCCAGCCACTGTGTATCCTTGCCTTCATCTTTCCTGGCCCACGTCACTCTCTCTCTCCACAGACTTGCATTTATCTCTGAGATGTGGGGTAATCGGACGGACTTCTGGATCCACAATCTGTTCTAGCATTTTTATTGTTTTACAATTTAACACACACACACACACGCACACACACACACACACACACACACACACACACACCCTACACCTCCCTCCCTCTCAACTCCGTTCCTGTTGCTTAAGTTTCTGTCAGTGTTTGTTCTGTCACTTTGCCTCCCCTTCCTCTTTTCACTCTTTCTTCTTTCTTTCCCTTTCCTTTATTTTCCTTTCATGTCCTAATTTTCTTTGGAGGTTTGTTTAGATTCTTTTTTTTTCCCCATTTTCTTCCTTTAATCCGTTTCCAGAGTATGTGCTTGTGTGTGTAGAGAAAGGCATGCATGGGAAACCTCACACTTTCTTTAGTAGACTCCCGCACGCCTTGTTCAAAGAGATGTGATTTGGGGGTTTCTGAAAGAAATCACCATTTTTCATCTGGTCAAAGATTTTGCAGATGAAAGATTTCTAACAAAGTTTCTGGTGTGTATTCAGAAGGTTTATTTTAAAGGGTTGTGTGAATGTTTTTTTTTTTTTTTTCTCTTTTTTTTTTTTCAGTTATGATTTGAGTTGATTTCAGCACAGCGACAGCCCTGATGTGGCCCTTTGCGGTCAGCTGGGCTATAAGCAACATTACCTTAACTTACCTAACCTACCCCTAGTGTGCACACGAGTGTCTTGAAGACCATTTCACCTGATACCTGTACAGGTGACATGGGTTATTGGGAAAGAGGGTGCACATCTGGCAGTGTGTGAATGCCACAGCCCCCATCAGAGCAAAGCTGCGCATGGTTTCAGTGACATCTTTTGCTTCTTTCTACTCATACATGGATGCCAGGGGCTGTTTCAATGAAGGCTGTAGTTGATGCTTTCAGGGAAATTCTCTGCTTGTAATTCGTCCGTCCCTGGCACACTCTTTGACTTGCCCTTTTCAGTTCCATTTGGAGGTGATGCTTTTGCCCATGTCTGTCAGTGTCTCTGCCTGTTGGTAGGATTATGGACAGCCATAGAGGTGATTTTAGCCAGTCTTAATGAAAAGGTGGCATTTTGTCCAAGGATGAATCCATTTCAACTTGGTGCAGATCTGGAGTAAGGGAAGGCCCTGATGATTGAGGACTTTTTTTTCAGCATTAACTCTTAAACAGTTTGTAAATATGTTTTTTCACAGGTTTGGAGTAACAGCTATGTAGTAACACCCGAAATTTCCGAATTTTTTCCCCTCCGTAGATGTGTTTGGAAAAGTTTGTTGAAAACTATTGCTTTGGTAACCAAAAAAAACCCAAACATTTTTTTTTTAGGTGTGATAAACTACCAGGGGGAAAACACAACAACTTTGATTACCATTGATCGAAAATCAAGGGAAACTGCAGAGAGTTAATCTTGTGAAAAAGGACCTTTGGTAAACTGCTCTGGAAGTAATTCATGAATCTGAATGGGAAAAAAATAAGGCTGATCAGTTTAACTGATATTTCCAAACCTGTAAGGTCTCGTACAAACCTGGATTATAATTCAGATCCGTATCCAGGGATAAAAATAGCATTCATTGTGAAGGAATGGGGTGTTGTGGGTGTGAGAGTGTTCACTCTGAACAGGAGCACATTTTTGCAAATTTAGATAGAAACCTGCAACTACCGCCAAGATAGAAACTTTAAACGTACAGTAATACTATAACAGAAATCTGTAACTACCACCCATTATAGAAACCTGTAACTACCACCATGACAGAAACCTGTAACTACCATAACAGAAACCTGTAACTACCACCATTATAGAAACCTGTAACTATCACCATGACAGAAACCTGTAACTACCATAACAGAAACCTGTAACTACCACTATGACAGAAACCCTGTGACTACCACCATGACAGAAACCTGCAACTACCACCATGACAGAAACCTGTAACTACCACCATGACAGAAACCTGTAACTACCATGACAGAAACCTGTAACTACCACCATGACAGAAACCTGTAACTACCATGACAGAAACCTGTAACTACCACCATGACAGAAGCCTGTAACTACCACCATGACAGAAACCTGTAACTACACCATGACAGAAACCTGTAACTACCACCATGACAGAAACCTGTAACTACCACCATGACAGAAACCTGTAACTACCAGAACAGAAGCCTGTAACTACCACCATGACAGAAACCTGTAACTACCACCATGACAGAAACCTGTAACTACCACCATGACAGAAACCTGTAACTATCACCATAACAGAAACCTGTAACTACCATGACAGAAACCTGTAACTACCATGACAGAAACCTGTAACTACCACCATGACAGAAGCCTGTAACTACCACCATGACAGAAACCTGTAACTACCACCATGACAGAAACCTGTAACTACCACCATGACAGAAACCTGTAACTACCACCATGACAGAAACCTCTAACTACCATGACAGAAACCTGTAACTACCATGACAGAGAAACCTGTAACTACCACCATGACAGAAGCCTGTAACTACCACCATGACAGAAACCTGTAACTACCACCATGACAGAAACCTGTAACTACCACCATGACAGAAACCTGTAACTACCACCATGACAGAAACCTGTAACTACCATGACAGAAACCTGTAACTACCACCATGACAGAAACCTGTCACTACCATAACAGAAACCTGTAACTACCATGACAGAAACCTGTAACTACCACCATGACAGAAGCCTGTAACTACCACCATGACAGAAACCTGTAACTACCACCATGACAGAAACCTGTAACTACCACCATGACAGAAACCTGTAACTACCACCATGACAGAAACCTGTCACTACCATAACAGAAACCCTGTAACTACCATGACAGAAACCTGTAACTACCACCATGACAGAAGCCTGTAACTACCACCATGACAGAAACCTGTAACTACCACCATGACAGAAACCTGTAACTACCACCATGACAGAAACCTGTAACTACCACCATGACAGAAACCTGTAACTACCATGACAGAAACCTGTAACTACCACCAAGATAGAAATCTGTAACTATCACCATGAGAGAAACCTGTAACTACCACCATGAGAGAAACCCGTAACTACCACCATGACGGAAACCTGTAACTACCACCATGACAGAAACCTGCAACTACCACCATGACAGAAACCCGTAACTACCACCATGACAGAAACCTGTAACTACCACCATGACAGAAACCTGCAACTACCACCATGACAGAAACCTGTAACTACCACCATGACGGAAACCTGTAACTACCACCATGACAGAAACCCGTAACTACCACCATGACGGAAACCTGTAACTACCACCATGACAGAAACCCGTAACTACCACCATGACGGAAACCTGTAACTACCACCATGAGAGAAACCCGTAACTACCACCATGACGGAAACCTGTAACTACCACCATGACAGAAACCTGCAACTACCACCATGACAGAAACCCGTAACTACCACCATGACGGAAACCTGTCACTACCACCATGACAGAAACCTGCAACTACCACCATGACAGAAACCTGTAACTACCATGACAGAAACCTGTAACTACCACCATGACAGAAAACCTGTAACTACCACCATGAGAGAAACCTGTAACTACCACCAAGATAGGAATCTGTATCTATCACCATGACAGAAACCTGTAACTACCACTATGACAGAAACCTGTAACTACCACCATGAGAGAAACCTGTAACTACCACCATGACAGAAACCCGTAACTACCACCATGACAGAAACCTGTAACTACCATGACAAACCTGTAACTACCACCAAGATAGAAATCTGTAACTATCACCATGACAGAAACCTGTTAACTACCACCATAACAGAAACCTGTAACTACCATAACAGAAACCTGTAACTACCACCATGACAGAAACCTGTAACTCCCACCGTGACAGAAAACCTGTAACTACCACCATGACAGTAACCTGTCACTACCATAACGGAAACCTGTAACTACCATCATGACAGAAACCTGTAACTACCACCATGACAGAAACCTGTAACTACCACCATGACAGAAACCTGTAACTACCATGACAGAAACCTGTAACTACCACCATGACAGAAACCTGTAACTACCATAGCAGAAACCTGTAACTACCACCATGACAGAAACCTCTAACCCCCACCATGACAGAAACCTGTAACTACCATAACAGAAACCTGTAACTACCACCATGACAGAAACCTGTAACTACCACCATGACAGAAACCTGTAACTACCACCATGACAGAAACCTGTAACTACCATGACAGAAACCTGTAACTACCACCATGACAGAAACCTGTAACTACCACCATGACAGAAACCTGTAACTACCACCATGACAGAAACCTGTAACTACCATAACAGAAACCTGTAACTACCACCATGACAGAAACTTGTAACTATCACCATGACAGAAATCTGTAACTATCACCATGACAGAAACCTGTAACAACCACCATGACAGAAACCTGTAACTACCACCATGACAGAAACCTGTAACTACCACCATGACAGAAACCTGTAACTCCCACCATGACAGAAACCTGTAACTATCATGACAGAAACCTGTAACTACCACCATGACAGAAACCTGTAACTACCACCATGACAGAAACCTGTAACTCCCACCATGACAGAAACCTGTAACTATCATGACAGAAACCTGTAACTACCACCATGACAGAAACCTGTAACTACCACCATGACAGAAACCTGTAACTCCCACCATGACAGAAACCTGTAACTATCATGACAGAAACCTGTAACTATCATGACAGAAACCTGTAACTCCCACCTTAACAGAAACCTGTAACTATCATGACAGAAAACCAGTAACTATCATAACAGAAACCTGTAACTATCATGACAGAAACCTGTAACTACCACCATGACAGAAACCTGTAACTACCATAACAGAAACCTGTAACTACCATAACAGAAACCTGTAACTACCATAACAGAAACCTGTAACTACCACCATGACAGAAACCTGTCACTATCATGACAGAAATCTGTGACTACCACCATGACAGAAACCTGTAACTACCATAACAGAAACCTGTAACTACCATAACAGAAACCTGTACTACCACCACCATGACAGAAACCTGTAACTACCATAACAGAAACCTGTAACTACCATAACAGAAACCTGTAACGACCACCATGACAGAAACCTGTAACTACCATGACAGAAACCTGTAACTACCACCATGACAGAAACCTGTAACTATCACCATAACAGAAACCTGTAACTACCATAACAGAAACCTGTAACTACCATTACAGAAACCTGTAACTACCATGACAGAAACCTGTAACTACCACCATGACAGAAACCTGTAACTACCACCATAACAGAAACCTGTAACTACCATAACAGAAACCTCTAACTACCGCCATGACAGAAACCTGTAACTACCACCATGACAGAAGAACCTGTAACTACCATAACAGAAACCTGTAACTACCACCATGACAGAAACCTGTAACTACCATGACAGAAACCTGTAACTACCACCATGACAGAAACTGTAACTACCACCATGACAGAAACCTGTAACTACCACCATGACAGAAACCTGTAACTACCAGAACAGAAAAAACCTCTAACTACCCGCCATGACAGAACCTGTAACTACCACCATGACAGAAACCTGTAACTACCATGACAGAAACCTGTAACTACCACCATGACAGAAACCTGTAACTACCACCATGACAAACCTGTAAACTACCAGAACAGAAAAACCTCTAACTACCGCCATGACAGAAACCTGTAACTACCACCATGACAGAAACCTGTAACTACCACCATGACAGAACTGTAACTACCATGACAGAAACCTGTAACTACCACCATGACAGAAACCTGTAACTACCACCATGACAGAAACCTGTAACTACCACCATGACAGAAACCTGTAACTACCACCATGACAGAAACCTGTAACTACCACCATGACAGAAACCTGTAACTACCATGACAGAAACCTGTAACTACCATGACAGAAACCTGTAACTACCACCATGACAGAAACCTGTAACTACCAGAACAGAAACCTGTAACTACCACCATGACAGAAACCTGCAACCAGTAGCAAGGCTTAGTTTTAAAAGCAATGAGTATATAGTTAAATACAAACAATTTTAATGCATCAGTGAAAGGAAATCTAAAATGAGGCAGGGAATGGTGAACATTAGTTTACAAACAAGTAGGCCTACATAACTCTTGCTCCCATGATGAAGTAATCACACGCCCATTACTCCAAACAGATGCTGCTTGTGACACCGAATGGCCTGGCTGAAGTGACCACACAGAGCACATAAAACCAACAAGGAGACATGGGTGTCTAGTTACTTAATCATGGGAGCAAGAGTTACCACTACTTGTTTGCTAACTGCTGTATCCATGATAATTTTGGAGACATGTCAAGAGATGGACAATGGATTCATCAGGGTGTTATGAAACCTAAGAGGACTGTTCCGCCATATTTGTCATCTTTAATATACAAGCTTCGACTGAATTCATGGAAAACCAAATTTTCCCAAAATGTAGCAGGCGATTGTTCAAATCTGCTATCAGTGGACCATATTCTTTTTCCTTGTTCTATATTAACTTCATTATATATAATGAATCAAACGGGGATGTGACTTTACATGATTCTAACAAAAATACCCCACAAACCAGAAATTGTGAAAATAGCAAAAGGGCTTTCCAAGCATCAGATTAATAGATTTTTATAAACGCTTCCCTTCTCCTCGCCTTTTTTTTTTTTAATTTTTTTATACATAGTCTGATGTCGCCGAGTGTGAAGAGACTCAAAATCAAAGAACTCGCTCACTCACTCACTTGGCTGTGGCGAAGGCCTGCACTCTACCCTATGCCCTTCATGTTGATTTTTTTTTCATCTTCACTGTCATCCACTGTTTGTCTCCCTTCATGTGAGTCTTCTAGAAATTCTGAACTTTTAGTTGGTTTGGTCTGGTGTGTTGTAGGTTTGTTCTCTAGTTGCGGTTTACTTCATGCCAGCTTGTTTTGTTGCAAATTTGAAAAAAGACATGGCATTAGTTCTGCCAGACGGGCACACAGTTTACAGGACAAAGCACAAGTCGCCGCCTTGATTTGAAATGAACTTGAACTTGTTTTGTTTGTGTCTAGTGATGAGGTAGTGAAGCTGTGAAACTGTTCAGAGTGGACACAAGCCACCATTCTGTAGTGTCTGTCTGTCTGTCTGTGTTCATTATCATTTTTCTGAGTATCTTTGTGAAGCTGGAAGCAATGAATTGATGGAGTGATGATGCAGATGGGCTGGAGCGTGCGGTAAAAACCTGGCTCTAACCCGTCAGTGCATTGCCTAGGAAACTGTTGTTGTAATATGGAGAGTTGCACTGTGTTGATGTGGTTTTCAAGACAAGACGTTTTTTTAGCCGCACACGATGACATCCCTGAAAGAGTCCAGTGCAGCCGGCTGAGTTGCTGTCATAGTGAAAGTGCAAGACATCTCTTTCTGGTACCACTCTGTTGCAAGCTGCACCTTATTGGCTGCAATGATGATGACAGATGTTTGAAACAGCGCGCAGTCCTTGCCCTGCAGCAAAGACTGCCTGACAGGGATAGATCATTTTACAAGCGGTTGACCTATTTCCACCCTTTTTTTTTTTTGTTGTTGTTGTTAAGTTAAGACTGCCCGGGAAAAGTGATGAGATTGATACTTCAAGGGGTTTGCCCTTCCTTCAAGAAAGACAACCAGACTGGCATTGTAAGACTGATAGTTCAGTCATTCACCAGTTAACCCCACCCTTCTTTGTCTGAAAATTGCCTGTTGGCAATTACGGTGATATTGATTTTAAATCACACATCATCTGTTTCCACTCTATAACATGTGTCCGTTGACCACTCTGTCACGTGTGTCCGTTGAGGAGAATAATTCACCTGTTTAAGTGAGTTTCACCCATCCCCTTTCTTCCATATTCTCGCTGATGGTATGAATAATACTGATATTTAAATGAGGTCACGCATCCCCTTTCTTTCATAAAGATTCTCTGATGACTGGACTAATTATGATATTTAAGACTATCCCCTTTCATCCAGAGAAAGACTGTCAGGTGGTAAGAATAGTGCTGGTATTTGAACAAGTTTCCCTGGTCCACTTGATCCAGAAAGACTGCCAGATGTGGTAAGAATAGTACTGGTATTTGAACAAGTTTCCCCGGTCCACTTGATCCAGAAAGACTGCCAGATGGTGAGAGTAGTACTGGTATTTGAACAAGTTTCCCCGGTCCACTTGATCCAGAAAGACTGCCAGATGGTGAGAGTAGTACTGGTATTTGAACAAGTTTCCCCGGTCCACTTGATCCAGAAAGACTGCCAGATGGTGAGAGTAGTACTGGTATTTGAACAAGTTTCCCTGCTCTTTCATGTAGAAAGACTGCCAGATGGTGAGAGTAGTACTGGTATTTGAACAAGTTTCCCTGCTCTTTCATGCAGAAAGACTGCCAGATGGTGAGAGTAGTACTGGTATTTGAACAAGTTTCCCTGCTCTTTCATGCAGAAAGACTGCCAGATGGTGAGAGTAGTACTAGTATTTGAAAGAGTTTCCTGTTCTTTCATGCAGAAAGAGTGCCAGATGGTAAGAATAGTACTGGTATTTGAAAGAGTTTCTCTGTCCTCTTTCACCCATCAAGAGTGACTGATGACAAGAATAATACTGATATTTAAATTCATTTACCTATCCCCACCCATGCTAAAAAAGACTGTCTGCCTGCAACAATGAAACTGATAATTTAATCAGTTGACACGTCTCCACCCTTCTCTAAAGACTGCCTCATGACGATGGTAATACTGATGATCTAATTATAGCGAGTCGCCTGTCCCCGTCATTCCACAAGGACCGTGCTGATGCAGTGATAAAATGGATATTTAAAGCCGTCCACGTGCCCACCATGACGACTGCCTTCCTGCGCTAATGATACCAGTATGTGTAGCGGTTGGCCTGTCTCCATCTCGCTCCGTTCTCCTCACCACTGAGCTTAAGGGCTTTTAATTAATCATTCAGCATTGTTTACAGTGAAGGCTTCCTATAAATGGTGGTCTGCTGACACTCAGGGGTGGCCTGATAGACCGAATTGGCGCACACAACCATAGAAGTACTTTTATTAGTCACAGAGTGCTGGTATGAAGCAGATTGCTGGCTTGGCTTGGTCTTTCATTTTGGAGTTGACATGACCGCCCTCCACTAGTGGCCGAGATTGATGAAGGGCTTAAAATAACTGATGAGGGGAAAAAAAAACGGAGGGAAGAAATGAAATTAGTCACTAACTGTAGATGGATGAAGTGTAAAAATGTCAAGTACAGCAAAGATTTATTTCACTGTTTTCAAGCAGGTGTGGTTAATTGGATGCCACACCTATTTCTTCGTTTTTTCTTTTTTTTTTCCCTTTGTTTTTTTTTCCCACACCTATGGTTTCCTCTCTCCACCTGCTGCTGTCTCTCTTCTTCATGATCAGGAGTCTGTTTATGTGTGTGTTTCTGTCGGCGTGACTATCTGCAAGAAAATTTGTGGATGTAATCTTTCTATTTTATAGCCCTTGAAACGAAGCATTTGATTTAAGTGTCTTTGCACATAGTCTTGAACGCATGCACACAAGCATGCACATACGTACACACACACACACACACAACTTGCGCATGCACACACATATACACATATACACACGCACGCGTACACACACACACACACACACACACACACACACACACACACACACAATTGCACATACACAAAGGTGTACACACACACACACACACAATTGCACATACACACGGGTGCACATATACACATGCGTGCGCGCGCGCGCGCACACACACACACACACACACACACACACACACACACACACACACACACACACTCTCTCTCTCTCTCTCTCTCTCTCTCTCTCACACACACACACACACACACACACACACACTCTCTCTCTCTCTCTCTCTCTCTCTCTCTCTCTCTCTCTCTCTCACACACACACACACACACACACACACACACACACACACACACACACACACACACACACACACACACACTGCGACAGGTCGTAACAGGCGGTGACCTCAGTTTGCTGAATTAGACCAGACACTACCACCAAAGCCAATAATCTGTGATGTGATGTGACGTCTCTTCCTGCAGGTGGCTTCAGGCCAGCTTGACATTCATATCTCAAGTGGACAACTGACATTTGTATTGTGAGAAACTCCCAGAGAATGAGTGTGATGACGCAGGCTGTGTCAGTCTGGAGGGTAGGAGACAGGAGAAGGGTGGAAGAGGGGGAGGGGGCTGCAGGATGAGAATACCATTGGAGTGACGATGACAAGAAGATAATAGAGAGTAATCATGTAAAGACGTTTTGTGCCATCTTCTTCGTATTGCTTTCTGTTTAGCATCCATCCACAGCTTTCATTGCTCGTCCTTTTTGGTGCTTAAAAAAGATACCTACCATTATTATATTGCGCAGAGTTGTTGTATATTCATGCCAAGGATTCAAATTTTGACTTTTTTTTTCTTTTTCTTTTCTTTTCTGTCTTTTTTTTTTTTTTTTTTTTTTTCCAGGTAGAGAATTGGTAACAGGAATGGTGCCACAAAAGATATTCTAAATCTTAGTAGTTTGGGGGGTACAAATGAGAGTGAAATAAACATTGTCAAGACAGACCTGTCACAGATCTGCGTTGGGATCCAGAGTGTGATAGATATGCTGTAGTTCCAAATAATCTGACCTGCCATCACAGCAAAACGCAAAATCTGCAGCAATTGTTTTTTTGTTTGTTTGTTTGTTTGGTTTTTTTTTAACTTATTGACTAAAATGAAGTAACAAACAAGTAGGGTAACTCTTTGCTTCCATGATGATGTACCTGACACATCTATACAGCAACAACAACTGGAGAATTGAACAAATACAAATTGATATGTATTCAAGCTTGGCACAGTCTTTTTCAGTCTTGAAACTTGTGTCAGACAAACACAGGGATGAACAGTCACAAATACAGATAACCTCAGTTTGACTGGTATGAAAGGAAATCTTAGATGACACAGGGAAAAGTAAAGAGTAATAATAATAGACAACAGTTACCTATTTGTTTGTTATTGACTGTTTACTATTCCCTGCCTCCTTTAAAGTTTCCTTGAAGCTAACTAGTTTTAGGGGTATTTAGACTGGGCCAGAGTTACTGGCATAGTGTGTTCCAGAACTAAGCCCTGACTGGCACTGTTTCAGCCTCTCTCTCTGATCTCTCATTTAACCCTTTCATTATACAGATATCCCCAAGTTGCAAGCAGCTGAAAACCAGTGTGTAACAAAGCTGCTGTGTGTGACACTAGAATTATAAAGTTGTCACTTTTGAACCATCAGACCAATTGTTATCACTTATTCACCATTGTAAGATGAAATAACTCCATATTCCATATATTATTTAAGTATGAGAGGAAACCTTAAAAGTGTTTGCAGAGTTGGACAAAAAAAAATGAATCATATGCTCGTGGTGCCAAGCAGTGATCGTGGCCTTCTGACTGCAGTAGCCAAGCAGCTATTGTGGTGATAAAAAGGTTAGCACTGGTCCTGACGTAATGGTTTGAAGAAGAAGATCAACTACTACCCCCCCCCCCCCCCCCCCCCATATACATACACACTCGTCCACTCCCTCCCCACCTTTCTGCCCTCATCAAGAAAGAAAAGAGCCAAAATGAAAGACATGTTTTGATTATGTAGTCCTTTGGGAAAGTGGGTAACACAAAATGGGTCGTGAAAACAAAGCAAACATTTTTTAATTTTTCCCACTGAAAGTATAAGTCAAATGAAACACTGTCAAATAGGACCAGATAAATCTGCCGTTGACTTTTTTGTGTGGTTGGGTAGAAAAAAATGTAGGTTAAATAGAACGAAAAATGAAAATAGAAAGTACTTGAATGGAGAGGTATCTTTGCTGAGTCCCTGGGAAAATGTGGGGTAAAAAAACTAGTGTTACAAAAGAAGACCAAATAAATGTACTAATGTGTTTTTTGCAGTCCATTGTGAAAATATGGATGAAAGAAAACAGTGCTAAGAAAGATGAAAGAAACGTGCTAGAACATTGACACATATTTTGTTTGTTTGTTTGTTTGTTGTTTTGGTTGGTCAAGGTAAGCCTGATGCATATATGTAAGCCTGTGGAAAATATAAGTAAAAACGGAACAGTGTTGAAAAAAAAAAAGAAGAAAGAACAAGAAAAAAAAAAATATAGACAGACAGAAAAGACAAGAAAAATGAAAAAAGGGGGGGGGGGGGGGGGGGGGGGGGGGGGCAGAGGAAATGTGCAAATGTTTGTTTGTGCGCGGTCTTTGGAGAAATGAGGTGAAATTGAACTGTGTCCAAAAAGACAAAATAGATGGGCTGTCTACATAAAGTCCTTTGAGATATGGGGAAAAGGGACAACATCCAAAAAAGGACACAATGAATGTGCTGACACTCTTGGCAGTTGTTAGAAAAATATTGACAAAATGGGAGCAATGTGAAACAAAAACCAAACAATGACAAATAGATATCCTTGGACCTTTGTGCGGTGAGTTGGGGAAAAAAGTTCAACAATGTTAAAAAGAAAAAAAAAAAAACAAACAAACAAATGTGCTAATGCCTTTGTGCTGTGGTTAGGAAAATGTGGGTGAAATGGAACAGTGTGTTTATAAAATTTTCGGGTTGAAAACCTGAGGAAAAAAAAAAATCGAAGTATGCTATCTTTGGGAAAATGTGAGGAAACTTGAAAGGTGTCCAAAAGAAAAAGCATGAACTAAACATGTTTTTGTCTTTGTGCAATAGTTGGCAAAATGTGGAACAGTGTCATGAAGACTGTTCCTTGTGGAATGTGTGGATAAAATTGCTTAGTGCCAGGAAAGATATCAAAGACGTTGGTGTGCGTGCCTGTGTGGAGCTGTCAATGAATGAGAAGAAGAAATCTGTAAATGAATCATGCATGATGTGTTTGTGTGCAGAGCAAGAAAAACAAAAGGCATTCCATTCTGCGTGCATCTTCTTTGATCAACCTCCTCTCCCCTAAAGGAAACAAAGTAAGTTCTGGATACGACTGATGGGGATGGGGGGGGGGGGGGGGGGGGGGGGCCACGGAGGATGTGTGGGTGTATTTTCAGTTCAATGACTGTTCACATAAAGTGATGTGTGATGAGAGAACAGAGGAGAGGGTTTGGAGGGGATGCGTGCAAGAATGCTCGCATATCTGTGTTTGCTGTGTGTATCTGTCTTTGCGTGTGTGTTTTTTTGTATGTGTGTTGTGCATATGTTGTTTACAAAAAAAACAATAAAAAGAACTTGGCCAGCGAACTAAACAGAGCATTTTCTTAGAGGATTAAAAAAAAGTTAAGCAGTTAACCAGTGGGGGCTTCTGATTAAATTTTGAACTATGTTAAATGTGAGGAGGTTGTTAAACAAAATATCTGTTACAGCAGTAATAGTAAAATGCACATCTGAAACCAAATTTAGTAAACACATTTTAGACAGAGGACACTAAAAAAAAAAAAATGGTATGAATAGGAGGGAATGAAGTGTCCATATATAACATGTATGCCATTCTGCTGAATTTTATTCTTATAACACTCAGTTTGTGTATTTGTATCTTTGATTTTTAAGTGTTCAGCTTGTGCCTATGTATCAGACTTCTGAGCTTCTCTGCATCACAATTACCATTTCTCGAAACTGTGCAGTAAATGTCTGTGTTAAAGATAATTTAGTTAACAATACTGCTTGTCCTAATGAAGCAAAATTGTTGACATGGTTCTCCACTTGGCAACTTCCACTTTGAAAACACAAGGATATGAGGTACTGTTGCATTATCAGTAATTTGCAGTTTGATTCTCAGTTAATTGTGATAGTCTAATTTGGGACAACACACCCCCCCCCCCCCTCCTCCTCCTCCCAAATTTACACACCAAGAAGATAAGAGTGAATGACTAATTTCAACTGAAGTGTCACCTCTTGTTTTCAGTTTGAAGAGTTTATTGCTCGCAATACTGATTCAGGAACAACATGCTAGGAAGATTAAAGTAAAAAATGTTATTCAGAGTCAACAAAAAATAAAAACCTGGAACAACATGATAGATAGATTAGAGTGAATAATGTCAGCCTGTCTAGGTATCCATGAGTTCAGCTGTCAAAATAGAGAAGTAGTGCCCAGTACGATAGGATTTGTTTCATTTAATTAAAGCTGGAATTATAAATGCCACTCCTGCATAATTATCCTCCGAAATAGCACTGTCGGTATAAACATGTAGATTCTTACTAAAGGCAACTATTATAGGACCATCATCACCAATAAGGTCTTCTCCACAACAAGAAATCCAACCCATTACATTAGCTATGGTATTATAGAAAGTATGTTCTATTAGTGTTTCCTATGGACTACAGATAGAAAAGGAGGACTTTTCATAGATTGACAGGATACATGCAGCAGGTGTGTGTACTGGGTTTTATCACCATGGAGCCAGCAACCCACTACCATTAGCAAAAAGTTTAAGAAGAAACAGTATGGTAGTTATCACTCCTAGGATTGCTGAAAGAAACATGATGCTGACTGCTGATGTTGTGACTGCAGGCACTGCGCCGGAACAGTTTCAAGGTGCCCACGGCCACTCCCAGCACCCCAAAGCCCAATGCCTACAAGCCGCCAGGGCCTACGCCCATCAAGCGGCGAGCCAATCTCACATGGACGGACAGCATGGCCGGGGAGAAGCACGTCCACGACATGTCTCAGCAGGTCATCAAACACCAGGAGGTGAGCACTGCAAAACAGTCGTTGGATTGGGAGAGGGGGAGGGAGGGAGGCGGCATGAGTATGTACAAAGTGTCATTGCCAGGAGCAGTATTGTTTCATCAGTGAAGTGCATGTTGTCATTGAAACTGTTGTCATTGGAGAAGGGGGAGGGCTGTTATTTAAAGAAAACACTCTTTTTTAGAAATTGCACTATTGTCAGAGAATTTACTGTTTGCAACAAAATGATGGTAAATACTGCCATTGGGGAGGGGGGGGGGGGGGTTTGGGGCAATGGGGCAGGCTGGTATTAGAGAAAGCATTGATTCTTGATAATAGCTCTGTTGTCAGAGGATTTAACTATCTTCAGCAAATTGTGTTGGAATTATTGTTTGCAGTTAAATTGGTGGTAGAGAAGCCATTGCTGTCTGAGAAACCTATGATTTTGTTCAATTAAAGAAACATTTCATGTAGTTTGACATGATTCTGTTTGAACTGTAATCTGTCCACAAATTTTAGTTGGGCGGTAGGGAGGATGAAAACCCTCCAAAATTTTGCATGGGTGTGAGAAAACTTCTTGGTTAAAATGATTTGTTTAAAATGCTTTTATGATTGTTTATGGTTTTGCTTTTATGTGTGTGTTTGTTTCACAGGCGATATATGAGCTGTACAAGGGTGAGAAGGATATTGCTTCGGACCTGATCAACGTTAAAAGGTCAGTATCTTAACAAGTGGTTTAAATGGGCATGAAAACGAATGTGGCAGTTTATAGAATGAGCTGCAGCCATTGTTTTAATGTAGAACAGTGTTGTATGCTGTGCTGTGTATGTTCTGATGAAATCAAATGACGAAAATGATAAATCATGTACATAATGAAGAAATAAAGCAGGTATATTCGTTGTGTGTGTGTGAATTGTTTTTGGGGGTTTTTGTTACTTTTTTGTTTATATGTTTTTAGTAAAACAGAATACAATACTGCACTGTGTCATCCTATGTCATGCAACACAACACCCAACATTTTACCACTTCACACCACAACACTTGCTACCACACCATACACATAATTTAAATCATTTTTATTATGGGGGCTGGAATAGCTCAGTTGGTAGAGTGCCAGACTCGTGATCCTGGGGTTGTGGGTTTGAATTTCGGTACAGGGGGATTTTTCCCTTGGAGTTAACATTGGTTCTGACACCATTCCCCATACAGTCCTTCGAATGAGACTATAAACCGAGGTTCTGTGTGTGAACGCACGCACAACATCTTGCACACATGTAAAATCCTATCACAAACTTTCTGAAGAGAAGGCCAGTTTGGCCGTTGGTATGGATGACACATTACACATAGCATGCACCTTCCCCGAAGACAGAGCATGGCTGCCTTAATGGCAGGATAAAAAAAAGTCATACACACAAAACTCCACTGCCTGTCTATACAGGCAGTGTCCGCAGGAGTATCAGCCTGCATACGCAGAAAGAAAAAGAAAGAAAAAATATATTTATCATGATTATTGTTTTTATTATTGTTATTTATATTTTCATGGCTTCTTCAATATGAAAGAGCAGGACAGTTGTGCAGTCAAGGTTTGTGACTATCACTTGAATATGTAAATTTCATTCTTTATGTTACTGATCCAGGTTTTTATCAGACATGGGGTGATCATAGGTTTAAGCTGAAGCATGTTGGGAGACGCAGAGAATGGACACTAATGTTTCTTGCTCTTTCTGTTGTTTTCAGATGTACCGAGAAAGCATGGTGACGTTGAACCTGTTTACGGCCGAAGAAGCCAGCCAGATCTTTGGCCCCATTGATGAGCTTATCCCAGTTCATGAAGGTAAGCACACGGACAGGAATCGGGTCTCTGGGTTTGGGATTTGTTTGTGTGTTTGTCTTTGTCTCTCAGAATCATGTTTCTGCAAGTGGAATTAAAATGTTGTTTTTCTTTCTTTTTTTTTTTCTTGACAGGTCGTATGAAAAGTTGATACTACCAGATTTGTTTCCTGCTGATGCGTATGAGTCATTTTTACAATGATAATATACGGAGTCGGTTGGCAGGGTTGCTATAAAATCAGAAGGTCTTGATCAGGATTGGTAGGTCGATGTAAAATGTCCACCTGCATCAGTTAACTTTCACTTTAAGATTATATCTAAGTCCATTCTACAATGCTTGATACGTGAGTATATCAGTTGTTACAGCCATTACTTTTGTGAAAGCAGAAATCAGTGTGTGTGTGTGTGTTTCTGTTTGTCTGTCTGTCTTCCTATGCATGTATATATGTTGTATGCTGTTCTGTATTTGTTCATTAGTTGTGACTGCTCTCTCTCTCTCTCTCCCCTACCACCACCGCATCACCTTTCTAACCTTCCTCTCTCTGACCAACACTTCACTTACTTCACTTTATGTACATGGTTGTGCGTGGATGTTAATGCAGTGATAACCTGTGCCAGTGATGCCTCTGTGTGTGTGTGTGTGTGTGTGTGCATTTCTGTGTATACACATGTTTTGTATTTGTTCGCGCAGATCTGGTTCGCAGACTTGAAAAGCAGCGGCAGAGGGACGGCACAACCCAGGGCATTGGTCAACAGATTTTGGACTGGGTGAGCATGGGTTAATTTGTCATGAAAACTTCACTTCAGTTTTTTTTATCCAGGAGCCAGTCATAAGACATTAGAAATTGTTATAATTTCTTTGCTATAAGGAAATGTACAAGTTTCCGAACGCTGAATTTACCCATTAAACTGCTATCTAAATTGTGCTTCAGCTAATTTTTTTTTTAAGTACTTTTTTATTTACTAGTTATCCATCAAACAAGATACTTGTACATGTCCTGGGAAATTGGAACAGTCATGTGATTTGGAAAGGAGAGGGGGGGGGGGGGGGGGGGGGGGGGGGGGGGGGTAGGCAGGTAGGACAGAACCTTTTTTCTCCCCAAGACTGGGAAAGTCACAAAATTTCAACTTGTCATAGGCACAGTAATTTGAATCAGACCTATGGAAACTCTTGTTTGAGTCAGTCATGGAAACAACATCAAACATGAAGATGCTGATTCACGGAGGCATCATTGTTCACTGGTCCTGGAGCCTTGGGGTCATGGGGGTCACTGTGTTGAAGACAGCTGCACCAGACTATGGGGCTGGTTTTCCTGATCCACTGGGCATTGTGGTCTGTCCACATCGTTGAACCTCTGCCCTGTCTCCCTTTCCCCGGCACTGTACCTCAGACAATAATCTTTCCATAATCTTATTTTTTTTTCGATTTTTTTTTTGTTTTAATGTGGTCGTGAAAAATTCAGGAGATTGGCTGGCACTCTTGGCACAGTCCAGTGTCAGTTGCTGGAAGGAGGTCAGTGGTTTACCTTGGCACAGTCCAGTGTCAGTTGCTGTAAGGAGGTCAGTGGTTTACCTTGGCACAGTCCAGTGTCAGTTGCTGGAAGGAGGTCAGTGGTTTACCTTGGCACAGTCCAGTGTCAGTTGCTGTAAGGAGGTCAGTGGTTTACCTTGGCACAGTCCAGTGCTGTAAGGAGGTCAGTTGTTTACCTTGGCACAGTCCAGTGCTGTAAGGAGGTCAGTGGTTTACCTTGGCACAGTCCAGTGCTGTAAGGAGGTCAGTGGTTTACCTTGGCACAGTCCAATGTCATTTGCTGTAAGGAGGTCAGTGGTTTACCTTGGCACTGTCCAGTGCTGTAAGGAGGTCTGTGATTTACCTTGGCACAGTCCAGTGTCATTTGCTGTAAGGAGGTCAGTGGTTTACCTTGGCACAGTCCAGTGTCATTTGCTGTAAGGAGGTCAGTTGTTTACCTTGGCACAGTCCAGTGCTGTAAGGAGGTCAGTTGTTTACCTTGGCACTGTCCAGTGTCATTTGCTGTAAGGAGGTCAGTGGTCTACCTTGGCACAGTCCAGTGTCATTTGCTGTAAGGAGGTCAGTTGTTTACCTTGGCACAGTCCAGTGCTGTAAGGAGGTCAGTGGTTTACCTTGGCACAGTCCAGTGTCATTTGCTGTAAGGAGGTCAGTTGTTTACCTTGGCACTGTCCAGTGCTGTAAGGAGGTCAGTGATTTACCTTGGCACAGTCCAGTGTCATTGCTGTAAGGAGGTCAGTGGTCTACCTTGGCACAGTCCAGTGTCATTTGCTGTAGGAGGTCAGTTGTTTACCTTGGCACTGTCCAGTGCTGTAAGGAGGTCTGTGATTTACCTTGGCACAGTCCAGTGTCATTTGCTGTAAGGAGGTCAGTGGTTTACCTTGGCACAGTCTAGTGTCATTTGCTGTAAGCATGTCAGTGGTTGGGCTACCATGTCATGAGCTGCTGTTGTCGTTTGGCTCTTTTTCAGGCTTTAATAATCTTTTTTGATGATCATCATACCTCTTCAGGATGTGCTTTTTTCTTTTCCTGCATGAATTTGACAGCCTTGAAGAGAGTGAGTGTCGTCGGCTGGGTTATGATATTGAAAACCGTAAAAGCTTGCAGAGTTCTCGCAATCTTGTCACATGTCTGTATATGATGTTTAGTTCTTGATAGAGTTGCAGTCACATGATGAAGAGGCCACAACAAACAGTGGTCTGTAGTGGCTGATTTGCTTTTTTCCTCTAAGCCATTACAAGTTGTGTTCACAATCTCTCTATGGAAAGAAGATTCATGGGTAACTGATGAAGAATGGAATGAATGAAAATGCAGTGATTTGCTTGGCTGAACCAACCAGCGCATCGTGCATGTATCCTGTGCAGGTTCCCCAACTGGAGATCTACGTGTCCTTCTGTGTGAACCAGTTGTCGGCCAAATCGCTGCTGGACGCCAAACGTCAAGACGCAATGGTCAGCGACTATCTGACCAGGTGTCAGGAATGCCCCCAGAGCGAAAACTGGACCTCTGGGCGCTGCTGGGTGAGTCCATGGGGGTGGGGGGGGGGGGGGGGGGGGGGGCAGATGTGTGCTGTGATTCTGGAACAAAAGGGCTTTTTTGGCAAAGGTCGTGGCATTAAGAGGCATGGACATTCTTTCCGCTTTTGCTGAATGTACGAATTGAAATAAAGCAGAATCCTTTTTGTATTCAGAATCCTTTTTATGTTCTTACTGAGCCGTAGTTATGGCTTGGTTTTGGATTTTAATTTGTACATAGATCTGGTGTTGATGTGCACTTATCCACAATGTATTCTTCTTGTCTGCAAGGCTATAAATACTATGACTTGATATGTTATGATTATATCAAGAACGGTATGATAACTATGATAATTGATAATTTTTTTTCAATCCAACTTGATTGGAAAGTGAGAATGATGACGTTGATTAACTGTAGCCACTGTTTGACAGATGATGGGCTAACAGTGATGCTAATTAGAAAAAAAGACTTGATTGGAAAGTGAGGAGAACGATGTTGATGAAGAGTGGCCACTGTTTGACAGATGATGGGCTAACAGTGATGCTAATTAGTAAAAAAGACTTGATTGGAAAGTGAGGAGAACGATGTTGATGAAGAGTGGCCATTGTTTGACAGACGGTGCCAGGGGGAGGTTCGTGAAGTACCCGCTGCTCATCAAAGCCATCCTGAAACAGGTCAGTGTACTTGCAGTCAGGTTGGGGCAGGATTGAGAAGCTGTGGTCCTTGACAAGTTGTGCCATATGGTTGAGAGAGAGAGAGTGAAAGACAGACAGACAGGCAGAGAGAGTGTGTGAATATATGTGAGAGAGAGAGAAAGACTGTGTTTTTGAGAGTGTGTGTGGTCTACTTAAGTATATTTATGATTATGTTATATTTGGTTCTTTGTAAATTCATGTCTGATCATCTGTAATTTCAAATAAATAAAAATGGTTTAGATTAAAAATTGTTTGTATGTTGTTAGCTGCAATTTGGATAGTCATCTTGTTTTTTGTCTTTTTAATCTGTCTTTTGTTGAATTTTTTTTCTGGTTTCATTTTTCATCAACCTCTCCTGTTTCAGTCACATGTCCCTCTCATTTGCTCTTTTGCCATCTTACTTGCTGTCAGTGTTGCTGTCATTTACACTTTTCTCATCTTTCTCAGACTGAATGTTGCTGTCATTTACACTTTTTCATCTTTCTCAGACAGAATGTTACTGTCATTTACACTTTTCTCACCTTTCTCAGACTGAATGTTACTGTCATTTACACTTTTCTCATCTTTCTCAGACTGAATGTTGCTGTCATTTACACTGTCATTTATGCTTTTCTCATCTTTCTCAGACTGAATGTTGCTGTCATTTTCACTGTTCTCACTGTCACTGTCCTCCTTCTGTACCTGGTCTCTTATGATGTTCTTCACACTGAATATGGCTCTCATGTTTTTCTTTCTTTCTTTTTTTCCTTCATCTTCCTCCTACTAAATGTACGCTTTCATTTTCTCTTTTCTCATCATCTTCCTTCTTGTTATGATATGGCGGTCTTGTTTTCTCTTTCCTGGTTTTGCTCCTTCTTGATGTGGCTGTCATTTTCTCTGTTCTCATCTTTTTCCTCCTTGATGTGGCTGTCATTTTCTCTGTTCTGATCTTTTTCCTCCTTGATGTGGCTGTCATTTTCTCTGTTCTGATCTTTTTCCTCCTTGATGTGGCTGTCATTTTCTCTGTTCTGATCTTTTTCCTCCTTGATGTGGCTGTCATTTTCTCTGTTCTGATCTTTTCCTCCTTGATGTGGCTGTCATTTTCTCTGTTCTGATCTTTTTCCTCCTTGATGTGGCTGTCATTTTCTCTGTTCTGATCTTTTTCCTCCTTGATATGGCTGTCATTTTCTCTCTGTTCTGATCTTTTTCCTCTTGATGTTGTTCTCATTTGATCTTTTGTCATCTTCCTCCTTGGTTCTTTTATTTCACTTTTTGCCTAATATTTCTCCCACTCAGTGTTTCTCTCCATTTGTTTCCTTTTTTTTATTCTCAGACTTACTGATGCTCTCTTTTCTCCCTCTGTACTCTTTTTGCCCTCAGGTCTGTCCTCACAGCCTTCTGGTTTCTCTGTTTCTACCCTCCTGCGTCTCTTGGGTTTTGTTTATATAGGATGGATTCTGTTACCTCTCTCTCTTATTTGGGTTGGTTGTTTTTTTTTTTTTTTCTGCAGTAGGAATATGTCCCGTAGATGTCACGAGACCGAGCAACAGTTAAAAACTAAGCAAACAGAGGAAAAAATATGTACAAAAATGTATACATATGGTATTGTGATAAGAATATGAGCAAATTTTGTGGGGGTCTTTGTGTGTCTTCCATGGTTGGCCGGGCTGTAAACAACGTCACTCGGCTTTAAGCATTCTGTGATGAAAATGACAGGTTATGTGCAAGTCGAATGCATGTCTTTTCTGCTGTGAAGACAGGGACATTGTCTTACCTGTTTTACCTGTTCTTTTCACACACTCTTTTCTGCTGTGAAGACAGGGACATTGTCTTACCTGTTTACCTGTTCTTTTCACACGTTCTTTTCTGCTCCCACCCTGCCACTCGCATCAACTGATTTTTGTTTTGTTTTGTTTTACAGACGCCAGATGGTCATGAAGATGTGGAGCTGCTGCAGTCAGCGGTAGGTTATCTCCCTTACCCTCCCTTCCTATCAAGTTTTAAACCAAACATATGTAGTAAATTGCAGTATCATCATTCAGAATCTTTTAAAATTTATTCTCTTGAGTGTTTTTTTTAACATCTCCGGCTATGTGAAAAAAAATATCTATGTTGTTGAAATAATTGATTAATTTTTAAAGGATTTGAAAGTAAATCCACCAGATAAAAGGGGACAAACAAATTACAAGACAAACGATGACGCGTTTCAACCTCTTAGGTCTTCTTCAAGCAAAGTAAACAACATTCAGGACAACGGAAATGAAGAACGAGCGTCTTGTGCCGAATTTTGAGAAGTTAAGTGATTACTCATTCTTCGTTTCCTGTTATCTGGTGAATTTTTCTTTAAATACCTTTACAAATTTCCATCATTTCTGCCTGCAGTCCCTTTACTTTGAAACTGGAAATGATGAACACAGTTGTTTTAACCCTTGGTGACTAAATCATCAAATGGATGTGTGCAAGTTTAGCGTTGTCAGGTTCCTGTATGACTTTGTGGTTAATCTGGAGTGGGCTCGCTCTGTCTGGCAGCTAAGTCGATTGGATGACATCATCAGACGAGCGGATCACATGACGGGCATATCAGAGTGTCAGTTCCACAAGTCGCAGCTTTGCTACAATTTTGATGACCAGGTGAGTGCTTCGTGTCTGATTTGTAACATTGGATGAAATTTTGAAATAAGTTGTATGACTGATACGGCTTACATGTGTCTGTGTTTCCATGTGTATTTACATACAATATCCTTAGCTGTACAGAGGTACGCGTTCATACATGATGTTATTACAGTACTTCATGTTGTGTTTTTTGCATAATCATGGTACTAAAATAAAAGAAAAGAGGGAAAGCTGTGAGCAGTTAGGCGACTGTGGTATGCATTGTTTATCATTTTGTAAATGTGATGTGTTTTTGTTTGTTGTCGTTTAATGATAAAACTTTGTTGACTTTTTGGTGTGGTGACTGCCTGATAGTGTGCTTTGTGGTCAGCTCAGCTTGATCTGTTATGAACGACATAAACTGAAAACCAGTCCTTGTGAAACGTACTGAGTTATACTTTCAGAAATATATACTGAGCTGTGTTTTTTTAAATGTACAAAGTTATACCTTCAGAAATGTACTGACCTGTGCTTTCTAGAAATGTACAGAGTTACACTTTCCAGGTACATGTGTGTTTTGATTCAGATTGTTCTTATGGTGTCCAGAGAATCCCAGAGATTAAGAATTCCATCAGAAATGTCCTCTGTTATACTTTCAGAAATGTACCAAGTTGTACTTTCCAGGTACATGTACATTTTGATGCAGATTATTCTTGTGGTGTTCAGAGAATCCCAGAGATTGAGAATTCAGTGATTAGAAATGTACTGCGTTGTACTGACAGAAGTGTACTGAGTTTGGTACTTTCCAAGAACGTGAGCATGCAAAGCCATATTTTGATTTAGATTGTTCTTGTGGTGTGCAGAGAATCCCAGAGATTGAGAATTCAGTCACTAGAAAAGTACTGCGTTGTACTGTCAGAAATGCACTGAGTTTGGTACTTTCCAAGAACGTGAGCATGCAAAGCCATATTTTGATGCAGATTGTTCTTGTGGTGTGCAGAGAATCCCAGAGATTGAGAATTCAGTCACTAGAAAAGTACTGCGTTGTACTGTCAGAAATGCACTGAGTTTGGTACTTTCCAAGAACGTGAGCATGCAAAGCCATATTTTGATGCAGATTGTTCTTGTGGTGTGCAGAGAATCCCAGAGATTGAGAATTCCACAGCGCTGATCTGCCAGGGAGTGCTGAAGAACAACAAGGGCAGCGTGAGTACCCTTTTCACTGTTCAAATATTTTCCCACGTTGCAGACTTTTGTTTTCATGTTGACGTGGAGAGCCATATGTGTACATTTTGTATTTTGTCTCACTGCCTGGCTGTCTCCTGCTCCCACTGCAAGCAGCTACCATCCCTAGCCCCCCTTCTCTCGTTTCTGATAGATATGTTTGTAAATAATGGAATGTCTTCTTGTCTGTTGATCTCCTTGCCTTTTCTTCCCAGCTCTCCTTTTCAAACACCTTGATGTTGTTCTCTCTCTTCATGTTCCTCTGTTTCAGTCTCTGTCCCTTCCGCCCCCCCTTCTCTCTGTATCTCTCTTTCACTGTTTCTCATTCTCTTGCTCACAAAGTCTCTGTCTGTCTCCCTGCCTCTAAATAAATACAGTCAAAAAAAAAGAAAAAAAAAAAAACAACAACAACAAAAAACCAAGGGAAAAGGACTCAGAATAAGGTTCTTTCCCCAACCCTGTGTAATGTGTATGACCTTTGCATTTTGACTTGTGTACATTCATAACATTGAAAATAAATGTTTTATCTCTCGTCTGCATGTATGAACTAACAGAGAGGCTTCATTCTCTAGCAGATGCACTTGTTGGCATGGGGATCAATACCCAGACAACCACAAGAACTCTGTTGTTCATGTGTATGTTGTGACTGTCTGTAGCAGATGCACTTGTTGACATGGGGATCAATACCCAGACAACCACAAGAACTCTGTTGTTCATGTGTATGTTGTGACTGTCTGTAGCAGATGCACTTGTTGACATGGGGATCAATACCCAGACAACCATAAGAACTCTGTTGTTCATGTGTATGTTGTGACTGTCTGTAGCAGATGCACTTGTTGACATGGGGATCAATACCCAGACAACCACAAGAACTCTGTTGTTCATGAGTATATTTTGTGACTGTGTCCATACAAACACGTCATTGGTCGATAGATGATGCAATGTAATGCCTAATCTTTTGTTTTGTTTTGATTTGTTTGTTGCTCAGAAGCTGCAGGTGTACCTGTTCAACCAGGTGGTGGTGGTGACACGGAGCAGCAGTCAAGGTCAACACGTTTTACCGCCAGCCCATTCCGGTCTCCCAGCTGATCGTGGAGGACTTGGCAGACGGCGAGTTCAAGATGGGGTCCTTCCGCAATGCTTTTGGCCAAGGGCAGACAAGTAGGTGGTGGCATTTTCCAGGCACAACGTTGCAGAGGTGGCCCGATAAAGGATATATAGAAGAGGCCAGGTCATTGAGTGCATTTGATGGGGTGAGGGGAATATGGTTGAGGCTGTTTAGGATTATCCTGCCATTCAAAAGCCACAATCTGTCTGTCTTTTCAGACCTTGTCAGGATTTTACTTTTTTCCAGATGAACTGGCAGTCAGATGGCTCAGCTCCATCTGAGGACCTGGCATTCATGATTGTAAAAAGAATTATCTGTGAGTCCGCCGAACAACAGGTAGAAATTGCAAGACAAAACAAGATGCATTTTGACCTCTTAAGTCTTTTTCAGGCAAAATAAACAACATTCAGGACAACAAAAATGAGGAAAGAGCAATCACTTCTAAAATTCGGCACAAGATGGGCTTTGAATAAAAAAATAGGCGCCAGATTTGAGAAGATAATGAAATTGCTCATTCTTTCGTTTTCATTGTCCTGAATGTTGTTTCTTTTGCCTGAAGAAGACTTCAGAGGTCAAAACACGTCATGTTTTGTCTTGAAATTTGCTTGTCCATGCTGTTTGGCGGACTTGCTGATAATCCTTCTTGAAATTTGCTTCAATTTCCGCCTGCAGTCAGCTCACTGTGAAACTGGCCGTCACGAGTTTGGACTGTTTGTGGGCTGGGATTGTCGGTGCTTGAGAAGCCTCTGTCTGCAATGGGTATCTGGTTCAGCTCAGGGAAAGTGAAGGCAGCTAGAGGAGAAGGTGATGCTGCACTTCCCATTATGCTGTGCCCTCGAAACAGTAGACATCAAAACAGTTTAACGTCCCCTGCAACTATGGGGCTGTAACCTTTGATCAGAAGGACGAACATTGTCATATGAGACCTATGCATGCTGGCAGCATTTGAATGATGGCTGATCATGTTTCTGTGACTTTGTCACTTCTTTACTGGGGGGTAGAATAAATAAAGAGCATTCGCTTTTCAGTTATTCATTGATTAAAACGTCTTTCGCATAACATTTAATAATGCTGCAGTACTGAAGGAACAGGCACTCACAAATAATTAGTGATTGTATTCTTTAGGTTACTGTTCTGATTAATTGATGTAATTGTTCTTATCATAATACATAGTTACTTAGTGATTGTATCTTAAGGTTACTGTTCTGATTAATTGGGATGTAATTGTTCTTAATACACAAAGAAATAATTTTATTTTGTTTTTAAAAATGTAACATAGTTAAAATGAAATGAGGAGTCAGGGGAAATGGGATTTGGAAGTGTGCGTAAATCTGGCTGTGTTGCTTGTATTCGTCTGTTGTCATGTCTTTCACTGTGTGAGAGGATGACAAAATCATTGGCAAGACATTGTGTGGAAATGGGATTTTGGATTTTATTTTTGTTGTTTATGTTTGTTTTTTCCCATAGCAAAAGTCCGTGTTTTACAACTCAAATTTATCGTCATTGTCTTTTTTTTTTTTAGTTTTAAAGTTGTTCAATGATTGTGTTGGTTTGACCCCCCACAGGTAAAAAAACGTGTTCCGCCTGGTTTTTTTGCTGATGAGACGCAGGGCCAGTCTCACACCCTGATGGCCAACGACGCGCATTCCAAGCAGCAGTGGATGCGCAGCTTCCAGTCGTTAAGATGCCGTGTCCTCCCCAAGGGCCACACTACACCCGACAGAAAGTGATGTGGCGTTTCCAGTTCATTCGTTGTTGACCACATGAGATTGCTTGATGACAAAAGGAACTGATGCCAGACCATTCCTCTGCGCAGCCCACCCGCTACAATCCAAAGCCTTGCTGTATGTGTGTGCATTGAAGAAAGGAGGTGGTTTTTTTTTTTTTTTTTTTTTTTTAACAAAGTGTAAGCACTGCTAGTGAAATTCTCGCCAGGAAATGAAGAGAAAAACAACTGAGCAGTCAGTCAACTTGCTTTTTTTAAAGACTTTTTTGTCTGTGCAACATAGTTGTTTTTTTTTTCATTTTGCCGTTTCTTCGATGCGGAGTGAAGGCACACAAAGGGCAGCTTCCCTTTGGAGGATTGCTGAGGACTGAGATGGGATCAAGGGAAAAGAGAACTGTGGAAACCGTGCAGGGGTTGTCTTGTCTGTGACTAGTGTGAGTGATGTTGTCAAGATTCTGTTACAAGCCTTTGATGGAACAACATCAACATCTGCAGCAGAACTTTACAGGATTTTACTGGGGAAGGGGCAAGCAGGAGGTGGGGTGGGGATGGGTGGGAAGAGGGAGGGGGGGGGGGCTGAATCTTATTTCATCTCAACATCTCCGACAGAGACAAGACGATTTTACACAGACACTATACCTAAAAGAAAATGTTTTCTTACCAAGTGATTGCCAAGTGATCTAGACTTTCTTCTGTGACTCTGTTGAAAGCAGCCATGCTGTTTTTGTCACTAAATCCTTTCTTGCTTTTTTTTTTTTTTTTGTTGTTTTTTTTTTAAAAGACTGTTTGTATTTCGGTTGTACTTTGACAGGATTGGTGTTGTTAGTGCCCACACAATGGACATGAAGCATGTCGGTCACAGGCAGTCGTTTCTTGTGTTTCCATGGTCCTCTCTGAAGTTTGTAGGTTGTAAGTTTCTTCATGTGGGCAAAGAAGAGAAAGTGTATTTGTGCTTGACATCTGTGTGTACAAGCTGGTGTAATATTGTAGTGTTTGTATGTTGTGGTTTGAAGAATGCGGAGTGTGCACATGTTGCAGAAGCATTCAGAATGTGTTTCTGCTCTGAGAAAAGGTCAACAGTTTAAGAGTTAATGATATTTACTTAAATCACTTTCATGTAATTTCCCAAATCTAGAAATCAAAGGCAGCTTCTTTCTTGATTTCATGATTCAGTTGGTTTTGTAAAATCGGAGAGATCATGTGTCATCTGACCAAAGAACTGATTGCTTGGCTTATCTCCCTGTCTCCTCTTTCCCCCTCCTACCTTTTTCTTGGTTTTCATATGTGTGTCGGTCGGTGTGTGTGTGTGTGTGTGTGTGTGTGTGAGTGTCTTTCTGGCTGTCAAGCTGACCTGTATCAGCATGTCTGGCCCTGTGTGATTGATCATCCTTCTTCCACCACGTGTATATATGCCTGAATTTGTGTTGGCGTCTGTCAACTTGTGCGTTTGTATGATAAATACATGACTTGCCTCACATATGCACATGTCTTGCTGCCAAAATCATTGCAGTATTTTTTTTTTTGTTTTTCAAGTGGCACATGTTTTGAAAACAGACTGTGATGGGCTAGGCTGACCATGCCTTCCAACACTGAAGGAGGCCGAGCATCTGTGTAGCAGTTCTTCAAATAAAACCAGTGAATGTTTGGAAGAGACAGCGAATGGAGACAAAGAATGGTGTGAATGTGATGGTTCAGTGGCCCCTTGGGCACTGAAACAAAGAGTGGTGTGAATGTGATGGTTCAGTGGCCCCTTGGGCACTGAAACAAAGAGTGGTGTGAATGTGTTGGTTCAGTGGCCCCTTGGGTGCTTAGGAGTTGGAGGGGGAGTACGAGTTCGCAGACTAAGTCGGCGAGGATGGAGGCCATGTCTGTTATGTAACCATAAGGACAGATTTCTTGTGCCATTTTCACCTGAAAAACAAAAAGTTCTATGTTTATGATAAAAAAAAGAAAAAAAAGATTTTGATGGATCAAGCATTAAGAGCATATTATCAAAGAAGATAATAGATCTTTGCTTGAAGTGAGACTGCGATGCCAAAGAGAGGAGGCAAAAGGCTTGATCACATGGTGGCGCTTTCTCGCTTGATGGGCTTAGCTGTGAGGCACTGATCAAGAAGAATGCTTGCTTCATGAAGTTTGGTATTTTAAGAAGGTTCTTATGTCTCTGAAGGTAACCAGAATCATTTTAACCCCAGCCCCCCCTCCCCTTTTTTTTCTTGAAATATTCATTTGACAGTTTTGTCGATTAACTACATGGGCAATGTTTGATAATGCACAGGTAGAAAGCTGTAGTCAGTTTATGAAATAACCAGCATTGGCTTGTTTATCAAATCGCTGTATATTCAGTATTGTAGCTGTGTTGTACAACTCCCAACAATCCATTAGTTTAGCGTCGCAAACAGGCCCATCATAGCTGCTTTTAACACCGAAATAACAGGCTTTCAGCTGATGTGATGCTTTGCTTTGTTCTATATACAACAGTTGTCAACATTTCATGGTTTCAGTGAAGGATCACATCAAAACCAGTGACCAAGTCAATAGTATGGATAATGCCTTTTGCTTTGAAGGTAGTTCACCTGAAGTGAATGCTGCAGAACTGGATATTTTGTCATGCTTGTTTATCTTACTAACATAGAATGATGAAACATGTCTAACCATTAAAACGGTCACTGCAGTTCTAAGCTGGCTCTTCTTTTTAAACCCATTTATTTTATGCACTTGTGAAATATCCAGGTTGTTGTGGCATTTTTTTAATGATGTATGAGAAAGAAGCAGTGGTGGTTGTTGAGCTGGCAGGAGTGAAGTTACTGGCCATGTGATACAGATGGTTCTTGACAGCACTGGTGTTGTGTGGCCAGGACAAAGGCACATCTGCATGGCTGCCATTAAAGAATGAATCTGGCAGCTGCAGCTGAGTCACCACCTGAAGAGATGTAAGAACGATGTCCTCACAAAACTCCTCACAGGTGATCGTTGAATAGCCAGTTTTACACTGTGTAGAACTGACAGCTTGGAATGGTGTGTTCCATGCAAAAGTGTTGCTTCTATTCGGACCTCTTGTTACTTGACAGCATTCTTTAAATGGCAAGGAAACGCTCAACACCATATCAACCACTGGATTATAGCTGAGCTACAGATGGCTGATTTTACCCATGTCAGTTTTTGCTGATGTATTGGATTTTAGTTTGTTTATGGCACTTGGAGCTGCACGCCAGTGAATCGGGACTTTATTTTGTGAGCTGAGAGCCACCTGTAAGTGATGTCAAGGAAATGCATAATGTGGTGGTATGGCTGGTAAAGGTTATCATGAAAAGTTTGTAGAACCTGTTTTAATGATTATTATGTGACAGTGTTCTTGCAGGTGCAGGGGTGGTCTGTCTCTGTCACATAAAAAGTTAAGCACACAATATAGCCGCCAGAAAAAGGACTGTTTGTAGCTGAAAAAAAAAAAAGTGATGGGAATGGACATCCATTACTTTTTTTTTCAGGACACATAATTTTTGTTTTGTTTCATTCTCTGATCGTTTCCACCATGATAAATGGATGTCCAGAAATTCATTGCACCTCCTAGTTATGGCTTGATCAGACTTTAGCAACGCTGTGGCAGGCTTTGGTGCGGCAGTCGGCTGATAGGTTGTCCACGTTTATTTTTGTTATTTTTTCACACTGGAAAAAGGCATACACTGCTATGCAGACTAGAACTGATTCTGGATGCATTTTATCCTCCCTGCGTTTAATGAGTAATACCATAGTAACATATAAGTGCCAAAGAGCATGACCAGGTATAAGAATACGAAGGCGTCTAGTTGTTTCGCTTGTGAATGTTACTCTTTCAAGCAGAAAGTGGCGATGCTATTCAGCGAGAGGAATTTTTGTGTGAACAAGGAGGGAGACAGGTGATGCATGTTGCATGCTAGCGGCATGCAAAGTTGTGGTGTTCTTTTGCTTGACTTGCTTTACTGCTGTGTTTATGTGTGTTGCCATGGTGATGAAAATACTCTACACAAACTGAGTGTGATGAAAGGTGTCGGTTTTAGCCTGGGGTTTTGAGCGTGTCTTGTGTGTGTGTGTGTGTGTGTGTGTGTGTGTGTGTGATTTTCAGAGTTCTATACATGGGGAAGTGTGTTTTGATGAGAGAGCATTCACTGTGGAAAGATTTATCTCCTGATTACAGCTGACTGACCACAACCAGTCAGAATGTCACATTGATTGTGTGCTCGTCTTTTTCTCTTTCAGTGTGCCTGTGCACGTGTGTGTGTGTGTGTGTGTGTGTGTGTGTGTGTGTGTGTGTGCGTGCATTTGTGTGTGTGTGTGTGTGTGCGTGCGTGTGTGTGCGTATGTGTGTGTGTATGTGAGTGTGCATGCATGCTTTTGCTTTTGTCTGTTACACATACATGCGCTGGCTAGTCCTGGTAGCGACTTCATTGCCAGTGTGGTGTGAGAAGAACACAGTTCTGGCACATTACTCACCACTGTGCTGCTTTCCTCTGCACTACCTCACTGCTACAGTTGATCCATGCTTGTGATCTGTTCATGTGCACAGCATAATCCTAGGAAGAAGCCTAGGCTTCGTCTTTCATGGCAGATGTTCACTGGTCCTATGGGTCTGGCTGTACCCTCCTGCCCCTGCCCCGTTCCTCTTCTTTCCTCTTCCCCATGATCCTACACTCCCATCCCTTGCCCTCCTCCACCCTTCCCCTTCTCCCCCCTCCCCCACCCCTTCTACCTACTTCTTTAAAACAACAGGAAAAGTTTGATCTGTTTACAGTGATTGCATCAGTATGCTGTCAGCAACAGTTACACAATGCTGATGATGCCAGTTACAGTGACTACTTATAAGATGTCAATGTGAGAAAAAAAAAACTCTATACATTTCTTAAGTAAATCACATGATCTTTTTAAGTGAAATGAGGAGCACCACTTGTTTAAATTCAAATAATAACAGAAATCAAAAATGAAACACACACACAAAAAGAAAAAACACTCTCCAAACTGACTGCTCTTGGTTCTGTGCTTTGAAAATAAATTCAGTTGAGTATATTTATCTGTAAATTGACAGGCTTGAGGTTCCCTCTAAGTTAGTTATCTTTCAGGTAGCTGCATGAAGCTGCTGGTAAACTGACACCTGCCCCCCCCCCCCCCCCCCCCCCTCCCCCTCCCCATGCAGACCAGAATTTGGGCACATGCATTTTCAAATGACAGCATTGTCTAGCCTTCTAATTAACCCTTCTCTTGCTAGCATCTCCTTCTGTACTTCTATCCTGTATACATCTATTGACCTGCATCATTTTGGATTCTTCGATTTCAGGCCAAAGGTATCTCTGTAAATACTGTGTGTATATAAATGAATGCCATGTAAACAGATATGTATTAATGCTGAGCATATGAAGCAATACTCACCTGTTACTGTGTATGAAGTATCGAAAATATGAGAAGTTTAGACTTTTTTTTTTTTCTAAATAAAATGTGAAACTTGACTGTAAACACAAATGCGTGCACACTTCATGTACAGTACTTTCACATGCATACACATGCACACACACACACACACACACACACACACACACACATACACATGCACACACACACACACACTCACACACACTCGCATTCACTTACACATTCTCAAATGTGCTTGAACCTGCACTTGCATAAATTGGAAAGGGTAGGATTGCTGCAGCGTACGTGGTAATGCTGTATGGTTATGTATGAAAAGCAACATTTGCATAGCAGTATAATGCGCCAACATGGAGTACATTTTCCATATTGAAAACCGTAAGTCAGGATCACACTGCCATTCATGACAAGCACATGTGATAAGAACATATGTAACTGACAGTTATGAGTTTACAGGGAATAAGTGCCAACATCATCAGTACAGTTTCAGCATTGAAAAACAGAAATCCATGTATTTTTCCCCCCATCTCAAAGTAGGTAAACCTTTATGATACAGTTGTGCAAGTTTTAAGTTTTTAGACAAAATGGTTTATTAGGTGGGGGAAAAAAAACATTCTTTTCCTCAGGAGATGTTGTTTTAATACGGTTGCGGCTTGTGTATGTTCATTTTGTACACCATATGTTGCTGAAAGTTTTTTATGTTTGAAGTTTTAGGCATAAAGTATCAGTTAGTCCTGCATTTTTCTTCAGGAGAGCTTAAAATTCTTTTCGACCCATGCAGCTGAATAACATGATGTAAGTGTCTAAACCACTGTTTTAATATTCGTTTGATTCAGCAGTGGCTCCACATGCTTGTGTGTGTGTGTGTTTTTTTTTTTCTTGGTTTTGTTTTTGTGTTTTTATGATTTAGTTTTCACTCCGTTTTCATGAGTGAATTAACTTACAGGCAATTTTCAGGCAAGGTTTTTTTATTTTATTTTTAACAAATACCATATCTTAAGAGGCTGGATTTTTGTTTTGGGCACGAACCGCTTTTTCATTTTGTGGAATGGAAGGCAGCTGTGATGATACTGGGTTTATTTGGTTGGCTTCAAGATAAAAGAGAGCTGAGTTTCTTATCTCTTTTATCAATGTGCATTGCCTATAATCTCTGAAAGACATCAAGTATTTTTATTAAGAACAAAAAGTTGTACTCTTTGAGTCAAGTTATATGTCAAAGTTTGGTTTTTACTAATTTTTTTGTTTGTTTGTTGTCTTTTTTTTCAGTTAGACATGGTTCTCCCAAACATCATTTCAGATACATTTGAATCTACTACATTCTTTTAGATCGATGTAACCCATGCATTGAATTTTGACAACACAGGTTTTTGTGATGTTATTCCTTCATGAGTGCTAGTATGTGACAGACACAAGTTTTGGATAATTGATTCCAGTCCATTAGCAAATCACAGAACAATAAGTGACCACAAACTTTACTTCTGTATTCACAGTACATGGAGCATTTTGTGATTATCTGCAAGAAACATTCCTAAACACATCACCTGAACTTGAATAACAAAGAGGAAGAATGTCACAGTAAATTACATTCCTATACAAATGCATGATGGATTTACCAGCAAATCTATATATTTTATGAATGTCCGTGCTTGAATCAGTAACATTTAATAACATTTAAACTCACAGCTTCATTGTGTATGTGTTTGTGTGAGTGTGCAGGCTGTGTCATTAATCAGTATCATTACATTTTGGTGTTATGTTCTCTATGAATTTATTTACGATTTCAGGGTGTTTGTTTTTTTTTTTTTCTGCATTCATACTTTCATCATCTATTTCATGAAAAGGTCGATATGTCTGCATACTTAACTGAAGTTTTCATAGCTTGAGTATCTTTTCTTCCTCAAAAAAACAAATGTTTTGTAGGCATCACATACCTCTGGTAGATTTCTATAGCACTTTTCATAGTATTCATTTCAAGTATGCTACTTACGGTTACAAAGATCTTTTCATTATGATTCATGTGCATTTTTTTCATTTATAAACCAACCATGACCTTTTTAAGAAGTTAGAAATTTTGTTTTAAATTGTCTGTGTTGTTGGAGTGTTACATAGATTACGCTAAATGTTTAAGTTTGAAAATTGGGAAGATTTCATGCTTTTCACCCATAAAAAAAGACGCTTTTAGAGGACAACTGAAATTTGAATCCGACTTTGAAGTTTGTGTAGTGGAGAAACAGAAAAGCGATGAATGCGCCAGTTGCCAAAAATGAAGATGAAAGACAGAAACATGTAAAAATATCAGTGTCAATGAAAAAAAAAAAACCTTTTAGATGTCCTAATTCTTTAATCAGTGTTTGATATAAAAACAAAGATTTATGAAGCTGTGCTGATAAATTGTTATTAATCAGACCATTACAGGAACAAAAGTATCTATTTGCTATATGCCTTTTTAAGATCTTTCCATCGTTTGTGGAAATTCTTTTTGTGTTACGCTTGCTTAAATCATCAGAGCAATACTAGTGCTTTTATTCCCCTGTTTCATACATGTCTTTAAACTTCATCTTGATAAAAAAAAAAATTATCCATACTATTTTTCTGTCAGAAAAGCGTATTTTGTGCTGGTCGTCCATCATATGATCAGTTTTGTACCTCCCATCATAAAGTACATGCACAATGCCGGTTATAAGTATGTATATACGTTTTCTTTTCAGTGATTGCCATCATTTCTTATGGGAGAAGCTCTTCCACTGGTCACAGTACATATGTTGACCCATTTTGAACGCAATTGTTTGTTGCAAAAATAATGTTTTTGTACTGAATATCTCTTTGCAGAAAATGGGTAATCTGTTTGTTTTGAGTATTCACAATTTCCTTTACACTGTTGGAGCAGCAAAGCTAATTCATTCCATGTGTCAGCAATCAAAAATTGACCTTCCACTGCAACATTGTTGAATGAGGTGCAACTTGTGTTTCTTAAAAAAAAAAAAAAAAAAAAAAAAAAAAAAGCAAAAAACAAAGCGTTTTGCAGTAATCATAAGCATTTACCAATGCAGCAAGCATTCAGAGTGTAGTGTGTTCTTTGTCTGGAAATACTGTTATTTTTTTTTTTCCACTCTTGGAGAGTCACACATTTGAGTGAGTATGTGTGTGTTTTGTGCGTGCGAGTTCTGAAGTTGTTCAAGTGCCAGAGTTCTTAAATAGGTGCCATGGAGTGTTCTGTTTCTGTAGAGTACTGAAGGCTTTTTTTTCTTTTCTTTGTTTTCTTTTTCTTTAGATACAGAAAACAGTGATTAATAATCTGCTAGCTTTCAAAGTTTCAAAATCCAAATGAGCTTCTACAGTCATATTCTGACCACGAAATTCTTGGGCAAGTTTGGAAAAAAAAAAAAATAAAATCAGATGTACAGTTCTTAAATGCATACTGACACATGATTTGTAAAGTAGAGAAAGCTTCTGCCAGGTAGCTGATATCTTCATTCAAAGGATACTTTAACTGCTTTGAAAGCTTTTTTTTTTTAATCATGATTAGAATGTCTGGGTGCTCTTGTTTGAGGGTCCTAATAGAATTCTCTTTGAATGAAAGAAAAAGTTTTTTTTTGTAGACTTTATCTTGAAAAAGACCCAGACTAATCTGTTTATTATAATGCTCTGTGTTTTCTGTTAAAAGTATGTATAGGTTGATGTCGCAAAGAAATTGCAAAACAGTGAGTTCAAATAAGCTAGGAACTAATGATTTTCTGTTTCATGTGTGACATTTTGAAGATATTCTGTGCATGTTCTTATGACATGCCCTAGATTGATGAAATATGGACTAGGCATCACGAGTCAGTGAGTAGCACCACTGATCGACACTAAACTATACTTCACACCAAAATGTATGTGCCACAGGCCTGCTTCAGATGTCAGCATGGTAAAAGCGTCATTACTGTTCTCTTCCAAGCGGGTTTGGGAGTGGGACACTAGAGAAGCTGTTCTGTAAGAGTGATCAGAACTTCAGATTGTTGTGAGGTACCTGGTGTCAAATGACTCATTGTTGGTGAATAGGAGGAGAGAATTTAAACCATTTCAAAGCATCTGAAGGACTTGAGAAGAACAAAGGTTTACAACAACTCAAGTAACAGGATAAAAGGGGTTGGTTTGGTGCATTGTACGTGCTTTGCAACAGTGGATATTCACCAGCATCATTCTGGGTCGAATATAAAGAAAAAAATTGTAGGTGGCTGGATTTTTTTTTAAAACATACCATTTCTAAACTTTAATATAATTTTGACACTTTTTTTTTTTTGCACTTAAAGTTTAATTAAATGTAAGTCACTGAAATTTCCCATAACACTAACCATGTACAAATGAAAATGAGCCAGTGATATGGTTTCTTGGTGCTAAACTGTGTCTCATTATGTGTGCACGTTGCTTTCTGGATTGTTCGATTCTAATATTAAGAATAAGGACAGTACAGTTGATACATTGCTTGTTTTCATTTATATTTACTGATGGAGAATATTAATGCTTTATCTAGAGTTAGGCAAATGTAACTAGCAGCAGATATCATGAACAGCAGTCACGTCTTGTTTGGTTCAACTGTAACCCTATCAGTTCTGTTGTTTATGGGAGGGAGGGTCCTTCAATTTGAATTTCAACATTGAAAGAAGTAATAGTAATTACAGACTGAAAAATGTGCAATTTTTTGTAACATGTAAAACGGTATAAGAAACGAATAATTCACTGAAAATTTGGTGTTGAAAGGGCGAGAATAAACTTGTTCGTACTTAATCAGCTTGTCTTCCCCAGAGATTTTTTTTTTCTCTTTTTTTTCTCATCTCTCTATTGTTTAGGTGAACTTGTAAATGCTTTTGTTAATAATGCATTTGTGACTGGTGTCATCATGTTTGTCTTTTCTAATTCACAAAGTAAAGTAGATAGTTGTAAGGTCTAGTACATGTTCGACTGACATGAAGTGTATTCAGTCTGCTTGCCAGATGCCAATATGATGAATACCTGATGTACTGCCAAATAAACCCATATCAAACCAAACAGCAATTGTTCGGATGTTCTGGAAGACAGCTATGCCAGTTATTATCAAATAAAAGTTCATTATCTTGATTCCTTCAGGCATTCTCTCTCTCTCTCTCTCTCTCTCTTTCTCTCATTACACAAATACCAACACTCACTCACAAACTAAATACCTTCAGTGCAGGGCACTTTAATAATCAAGTCTACCCCACATACGCAAAATATCACGTCTAAGTGTTACAATAAAAAGAAAAAAAAAAAAAATCAGTTCTGTCACCATCTTTTGGCATTTTCATTGTGATTCTAAGGTTAAATTCACAATGCCCAGTGCAGAAAAAAAGAATCAGAAACACACACCAACACACACATACACACTACTCATGGCAGAACTTGATTACTCCCCTTATCCTGACATGGGGGGGGGGGGGGGGGGGGGGGGGCGGGGGCGGGGGGCGGTTTTCATCATGCCAAAACACACCACTTCCTTTAATCAAAGGTTTTAACAAAACGTGCACCATGCTCTTCGAGCAAGAAATTGCTAGTGTGTTTGTACTGTAACAAAGCATACTACTATCTTCAAACAAGAGATTTGGGGGGGGATTAAAAAAAGTGGCACATATTTCTGTGGACAGAAGAAAAGATTGAACTATCTGGCTCTCTAGATGTCACGAAACTGCACACACACAAATGGAACATTCCACTTCTAAACCAATTTCTAGAGAGCATCCGATGCCTTTGTAAGACGAATTAATGTGCAAAGGGATAAGTAAAACTTTAGTTAAGAAATGTAATTTTTTTTAAAAAAGGACCTGCAGACAGTGATGAAACTGCAAGAGAGAAGTGATTAGAAACTTACAATTTAACACTATTGTGACCACTACCATCTCTGCCTTATCTTCCTTCCATTCTAGGGGACTGTCTTCAAGAAACTTTAACAAAACCAGATCTTAAAAAAATTTTTTTAAAAAAAAAAAAAAAAAAAAAGAAAGAAAATCCGTATAGCAGGACTGAATCAAGTCCAGTACCCACCAGATTTTGTGCAGTAATATAAAGAGGATGTGGACTTGAGCTGTGCTATTTACAAATTTCATGTGCAACTCATTTTCAGCCACTATCCTGAAAAAGAAAAAAATTTAATTTTTTTTTCTTTTTTTTTTTGTTTTGTTTGTTTAGTACCTTTGCACTGACACCTTTTCCTTTCAACAGAAAATCAGTTTGCTGTACACAACTGAGGGATGGTCATCCTGTGTATAAAAAACTGTCAATTGGTGCAGTTTTACTAATAAAAAGGACAGAACAGACATGCCACACACAGAAAAATGCATACACCCACAGCATCATTTCAATTTTTCTTTTCTTACAAAAATTTGCCAAAAACATTTGGACAGAAAACAAACTTTGGCTATCAGATGTAATTGTAGCAAGGGAACTTGCTCTTCCGCTGCCGAAAGTGTGCATGTACACTAGAAACTGAAACAAACACTAGTTTTCTACCTTATACCACCAAAACATTGATGAGTGCAGCAGCCCAGCTGTGAGTAACATTCAGCGGCCACAAATCATGTTGTGGTCTGTCACAGACGTTTTGAACACAATGTGTTCCAAGGAGCC
The DNA here is from genome assembly GCA_016801955.1 of Conus betulinus. Taxonomy (NCBI): domain Eukaryota; kingdom Metazoa; phylum Mollusca; class Gastropoda; order Neogastropoda; family Conidae; genus Conus; species Conus betulinus. The sequence goes on from JADBJO010002872.1 coordinate 211,001, forward strand.
TGTACCAAGCCACCACCAAGACTTGCTGAAATGGTGATTATTTACAACGATGGCAAGACTGAAATAGCGACATTTCAGTATAAAGAGGAACACGCTGCAGGCAGGCAAAGCCCAAAGAACGTGCGCACAGAAACTGCAGAGCTAATAATAAAAATAGATACTACACACATAAAAAAAAAAAAAAACAAAAAAAAAAAACAGTGTGTGAAGTGAGCTAGAAGGAAAATGTCACAGAGTTGTTTCATTCCTGAAGTCCGCGTGAGAGTTTATTTGTGGACTACTTTGTGGTGCCCTTGGTTGACAAGCTTTTTTGCGTATTTTAACTTGGTATGTGTGAGTGGCTCAAGCCAGCATTACTCTTGTGTGTTTGTGTGTATGCGTGCATGTCCTGTGTGAAAGTAATCCTATCTGTACTCCTCTTGAGTGCATGCACTTGTTCTCTTTTTTTGTGTGTGAACACATGTTGACATCTGTGGTAGGTACATCTGCACTGACAAGGCTTACTAAGATGCATAATTTCGTTGTGGCCATCCCAGACCACCCATCATTTCATACATAGATGCACGTCAAAACCAAGTGACTCTGGTTCAGAAAATGTGGTTAAGGTTAAAAAATCTGCTCTGTGTCTTAAGGTGTTTATTTTCCATTCAAAAAAAAAAAAAAAACAGACAGGAACAACTACAAGAAGACTATGAAAACTAGCTCTCTAGTGCTGATTACAACAAACTTTCTCAGTTTTAAACACCTCAATGTAAGTACACCATAAAAATGGAACAAAGAGTCATTGCGAGTTAACCACATGCACTGGATGAACTAAATAACAAAGGGATGCGTAGAAAGTGGGCACGATACATATCTCTTACTCCCAAACACACACATACACACACACACACACACCAGCAGCAGCAAGTGCAGCATTAACATATCACAAAAACACTGAGAAAAATTTAATAATATCACTGACATGGTAGGCAAAATAAGAGTATCGTTCTGTTCACACACCCCATATCGGAACTGGAACAATAATGAAACAGAAACAAACAAAAAGTACATTCCATATTTCATATTTGTTACATGAGGGGAAAAAATTTGAATAGTGTACATTAGCTCTGTTGCACTCCTTGCCCCCTGGCAAAAATTCTAAACTACATTCACATCGTTTGGTGGAACTTTTTAATACATCTTCAAGAAATCATTGAAGACTGGATTTTAGAGGGGGGATGGTCTCTGCTGGAAAAACAGAGAAAATAGCAAAATGTTCCAGTAAAACAAGTCTTCGAAGGGAGACAATCTTTATTTGGAGAGTCGTTACACACAGACATATCACAAAAATTCAGACTAACCTAACATCAGAAGACACAAAATGATCCACATTCCTTCAAACCCTTTTGCCTTGTCCATTTTCACTCCACAGGAGTCATGATGTTTTCATGCTAAACTTTACAGAGGAAATTGAGAAGATGTTCTAGGGTAAATATTACAAATGAGAGCATCTTGAATGGTCAAGTTCAATGAGCAGTGTCCCTACACTGTAAAGCTTACGGTCAAGTATAGCAATAAGAGCCCCTTACACGGTAAAGATTATGGGTGAGATGTTCTTACATGGCAAAGTTTGCAAATGAGTGTTCTTTTGACAGAACCTTCGCAAATGAGATATTCTTACATAGTATAGTTTAAAGACTTTACCATGCAAAAGACTCATGCATCTTCTGGACTAGTTCACTGACGGGAGATCACATTTTCATTCACACATGTAGAGTATAGCCCTAACTTGGTGGCCTCCCAAGGTCTTCTACTATCACCTCAACAAACAGTCTCGCCTAACTTGAATACTAAACAGCAAATGTGACCTGAATGCAGCGCAGTGACACCATCATCACACATGGCATTGTTAGCATGATGTGGCTCATGGTGAGCTGACTCCTCTGACCAAGTGAACACTGACAGACACCACAGATGACAATGCAGGCCATCAGGGCAACAATCACTTCTACAAGCAGGCACAAGCACCTGCACCTTGGCAATATACATTCTACATGCTGTACTTAATTCTAAGTAATTCTGTGCCCCTGCAAAGTGCTGCGCATGCTGTGTCTGATCTTTAAAGCATCTCTGCTTTCACACTGTCTTGGCTTTGAAACATTAAAATTCTCAAAACACAGGAGTATTAAAGTTTGTCCATCAGTTTTTTTTTCTCCCCATCTCCTTAAAACTGTGCTAAACGTTTCTTCATTGGAATTTAGTTGAGAGCACAGACGTTTCAATACTGAATGTAAATTAATGCTTGCAAATGCATCAACCGCACATGTGCATCATCTGTGAATGTATACTGACATGCAGATATATAACTATGCATGCAAGGAGTTAAAGACTATGCTGTGCTCTTTCCTTTGATGTAGAATATAGTTATAAAGGATCATAAAGCTTCAGAGACAGGCTAAATATGATATTCACATGAGGTGAACTGAAGAAAACTATAGCCATCTTCATTAAAAACAACAACAACAACAACAAAAAAACTACCAGGCATTCTGACATATACATAATTTCATTTTAAACAACACTGTGAATGTTCAAATATTTAATTCATGATGCATACACTTCCTTTCCTGGTTCTTGGTTTCCATTAAAAAAAAATTTAAAAAAAAAAAAAAAAATCCTAATATCAACCTTTTCCTGACAATTCAAACTCAACCAAATAAACGACTCCTCTACTCCTGTTTAAGCAGAACATCAGGCTGTGTATATACACTTATGATATGTTTCGTTATAAAGCCACCGAAACAAGGACAACACAGCACATTCATCAGAAAGACAACCTCTACATGATGACACAGGAAACAGGTGAGCATATCGACTGGAGCAGACAACAACTGAAAGAACCAAAAACAATGCTGCTGTTAAAACCAACAATTCTGACAACAGCAACCACATCGACAAACAAAACAATGTAAACACTAAAAGCGCTTTTCTTCTTCCTTGGTACATTTTCCTTTGTGTTTTCAAATCCATGACACATTCCCCTCAGGTAAACACAATGTCAGTGTTTCCAAACATTCCCCTCAGGTAAACACAATGTCAGTGTTTCCAAACATTCCCCTCAGGTAAACACAATGTCAGTGTTTCCAAACATTCCCCTCAGGTAAACACAACGTCAGTGTTTCCAAACATTCCCCTCAGGTAAACACAATGTCAGTGTTTCCAAACAGTCCCCTCAGGTAAACACAACGTCAGTGTTTCCAAACATCCCCTCAGGTAAACACAATGTCAGTGTTTCCAAACATTCCCTTCAGGTAAACACGTCAGTGTTTCCAAACATTCCCTTCAGGTAAACACAATGTCAGTGTTTCCAAAAACAGCTTTGTCAACTGCACAGAGATGGCTGACTACAGAGTGAAAGACACCCTTAGGGCTCGGGATGAAAAGAATGTCAGCTTCTCCACCCACTACTCTCTTCCATCTGTAAAGTGGTAACAATCAGTCAACACTTGCCAGACATGACAGAAATGCAGAGAGATGAATGCAACATGAAGACAACTCTTGCACATCTTGAAGAACTTGGTAGCTTTCCTGTTCTGCAGTTCACTCTAGTTGATCGCTTTCCTAAATCATTTCAGAGCAAGCCTTTCCACAGCCTTCCACAGCCGTGCCTAGCAAAGGAAAGATAACTGAACAAACCTCAATCATTCAAACACTTATCTTGGAATGAAGTGTGTCCAGCAACTTTCAGAGAAAACAGATCGGAAACAGAATCTAGATCACATATTTGGTTTGCATATTAAAACTAAATTTTCAAGCATAAAAGGTCTGAACCAGAATCTTGATCAAATGTTTGGTTTGCATATTAAAAGCAGTTTCCAAAGATAAAAGGTCAGAATCAGAATCTTGATCAAATGTTTGGTTTGCATATTAAAAACCAGTTTCCAAAGATAAAGGTCTGAACCAGAATCTTGATCAAATGTTTGGTTTGCATAATCAAATTGATATGAAAAAAAAAAAAAAAAGAAGACAGGTACCAGAACGTTTCCTCCAAAGATATGGACGTATTAAACGCAAAGGTTTTCACATTTCTTCCGCAATCGAGGCAATGTATACGTATCGAATCTAGCTATATAGACAAGCCTGTGGATTCCTTTTTTAAAAAAAACAAACAAACAAACAAAAGAAACCCCAGGATACTTTGATTTATTTTCCATCCCTTTCACATGTGCCTACCACCAGTCAGCAACAGATGGTGGTTGGTTTATGGACCAGCAGGAAGCAAAGTTACTGGGCTTGCTTTGTATTTCACCCTCCTGATTCAGACTTCCTTTCAAATCAACTGGAGTCTAAAACAGAGCTGCTTGGTTGAAAGGTTGAAAGGAACAGCTTGGACTGGGGGACTTGCAAAAAAACAAACAAACAAACAAATAAAGTCAGAAACCTAACAATTACAAACATTAAAAACACAAACAAAAAGACCCAGCTCAATGGCCAGAAGTCGAACTATCTATTCCTAGCCTTTACATTAATTGGAAAAGCTGGAAACTGCTTTTTTTTGTTTTTGAATCATCATTCAAGTAATAAATTCTAACTCAAACAGAGAAGAGAGAAATGAGGAAGTATGATTTAGTCAATCAATGGCATTAATACTGTATTTCTTTAAAAAAAAAGATATCAAATGATGCAAATGAAAATCTGAACTGTGCAAGACATGATTCTGTGTTTAGTGTCTCATTGTATTCTACAGATATAAACAATCAAGTGGTTGAGGGGAGTAGAGGATCATGGGAATTATTCAATTACTAGAATAAATTGTATCCAACAGATATAAATAATCAAGAGGTTGAGGGGGGGGAGAGGATCATGGGAATTATTCAATTACCAGAATAAATTGTATCCAACAAGATAAAAACAATCAAGAGGTTGAGGGGAGTAGAGGATCATGGGAATTATTCAATTACCAGAATAAATTGTATCCAACAGATATAAACAATCAAGAGGTTGAGGGGAGTAGAGGATCATGGGAATTATTCAATTACCAGAATAAATTGTATCCAACAGATATAAATAATCAAGAGGTTGAGGGGAGTAGAGGATCATGGGATTATTCAATTACCAGAATAAATTGTATCCAACAGATATAAACAATCAAGAGGTTTGAGGGGGTAGAGGGTCATGGGAATTATTCAATTACCAGAATAAATTGTATTCAACAGATATAAACAATCAAGAGGTTGAGGGGGGTAGACGGTCACGGGAGTTATCCTTCCATTACCAGAATGTTGATGGGTAAAACAATGATGGCAACGGGATCATACAGTCAACAGAACACTGCAAGGGGAAAGGGATGATGGAAGTGGACATTTTCAGACAATTCACAGCACAGGGGAAAAGGAGGATGTAACAGGGGCTCTCATACACAACAAGAACACAGGGAAAGACATGATCGTTACAGAAATTATCATACAATCTATTAACATTCAAGGAGAAAGGTGTGATAATACGAATTGATACGCAATTAACACAACACATTAGGAAAAAACGGATGACAGACAGGAATTAACAGAACATGGAAAGAGAAAAGGATGACAGCTGAGAGGTGTTATCATACAATTAACATAATATTGAAGGAAAGAAGAGATGATGGTGATGAGCATTGTCATACAATTAACATAACATAGGAAGAGAAAGGGATGATGATGATAGGAATTATCATGCAATAATTAACAGAACATCGAAGGAGAAAGGGATAATGGTAACAAGAATCAGCATGCAATTAACGTAACGTGGAAGGAGAAAAAGATTATGGCGATAGGAATTATCATACAATTAACATAAAACAGGAAGAGAAAGAGATGATGGTGAAATGAATATCATACAATTAACATAACAGAGGAGAAAGGGATGATGGTGACAGGAAGTATCATACAATTAACATAACAGAGGAGAAAGGGATGATGGTGATAGGAAGTATCATGCAATTAACATAAGAGAGAGAAAGGGATGATGGTGAAATGAATTATCATACAATTAACATAACATAGGAGAAAGGGATGATGGTGAAATGAATTATCATACAATTAACATAACAGAGGAGAAAGGGATGATGGTGAAATGAATTATCATACAATTAACATAACAGAGGAGAAAGGGATGATGGTGATAGGAATTATCATGCAATTAACATAACATAACAGAGGAGAAAGGGATGATGGTGATAGGAAGTATCATGCAATTAACATAACAGAGGAGAAAGGGATGATGGTGAAAATGAATTATCATACAATTAACATAACAGAGGAGAAAGGGATGATGGTGAAATGAATTATCATACAATTAACATAACAGAGGAGAAAGGGATGATGGTGAAATGAATTATCATACATTAACATAACAGAGGAGAGAAAGAGATGATGGTGAAATGAATTATCATACAATTAACATAACAGAGGAGAAAGGGATGATGGTGAATGAAGTATCATACAATTAACATAACAGAGGAGAAAGGGATGATGGTGACAGGAAGTATCATACAATTAACATAACAGAGGAGAAAGGGATGATGGTGACAGGAATTATCATACAATTAACATAACAGAGGAGAAAGGGATGATGGTGACAGGAATTATCATACAATTAACATAACAGAGGAGAAAGGGATGATGGTGACAGGAATTATCATACAATTAACATAACAGAGGAGAAAGGGATGATGGTGACAGGAATTATCATACAATTAACATAACAGAGGAGAAGGGATGATGGTGAAATGAATTATCATACAATTAACATAACAGAGGAGAAAGGGATGATGGTGAAATGAATTATCATACAATTAACATAAACAGAGGAGAAAGGGATGATGGTGAAATGAATTATCATACAATTAACATAACAGAGGAGAAAGGGATGATGGTGAAATGAATTATCATACAATTAACATAACAGAGGAGAAAGGGATGATGGTGATAGGAATTATCATACAATTAACATAACAGAGGAGAAAGGGATGATGGTGAAATGAATTATCATACAATTAACATAACAGAGGAGAAAGGGATGATGGTGAAATGAATTATCATACAATTAACATAACAGAGGAGAAAGGGATGATGGTGAAATGAATTATCATACAATTAACATAAACACAGAAAGAGAAAGGGATGATGGTGATAGGAATTATCATACAATTAACATAACAGAGGAGAAAGAGATGATGGTGATAGGAATTATCATACAATTAACATAACAGAGGAGAAAGAGATGATGGTGATAGGAATTATCATACAATTAACATAACAGAGGAGAAAGGGATGATGGTGAATTGAATTATCATACAATTAACATAACAGAGGAGAAAGGAATGATGGTGAAATGAATTATCATACAATTAACATAACACACAGAAAGAGAAAGGGATGATGGTGATAGGAATTATCATACAATTAACATAACAGAGGAGAAAGAGATGATGGTGATAGGAATTACAAAGGGACAAAGGGATGATAGCTGTTGGAATTATCATGCAATTTTCAGAACATAGGAGAAAAGGATGGTGCTGATCAAAACCATTACATATTAACAGAGCATGGGGAGAGAAGGGATGAAGGGCATGGGAATCATCAGACAATGTAACAGAACTCTGAAGGTAAAAGGTGATGCTGCTGGATTCATCACACAACTAACAGACCATTGAAGGAGGCAGGGATGATGGCACCAGAGATTAACATACAACTGACAAATTGAAAGGGATGAAGATAATAGGAATTATCGTATCGAATTATCGTATGGAAACAGGGAATAATCGTACGATCAATAGGACGTTGAAGGAGAAAGGGATGATGGTCACAGTAATTATCATACAATAGATGAAAACACTGAATGATAGAAGTAATTATCATTCAGTTAACAGAACATTGAAGGCAAAAGGGATGATGGTCACTGGAATTATTATTACACAATTAACAGGGGTTCCCATTCAGTACATTTGTACATCATACATGCAATGGCATTGCCAAAGATGTTTTGAAACTACAAACCGAAATAGGAACCTGTAGCAAACTGTTTGCCTGTATGTACGCAAGGCATTCAAGTCATGCGAGTGCATTCTGACAGGACGATGTGAGAGCTTCAAACCTGGCTGGCAACAGCAGCATTGGAAATGAAACCTACTCAGGAGAAATACTTAAATACTACAACAGACTGCAGTGTGTCATAAGTTTTCCTTTGCCTGTGTCCTTACTTCTCACTCTTACACAAACACACACACATGCACACACAAACACAAACACAATGTACACATGTGAAAAAAAATGAAGCAAGCAACTATTTATCATTCCATGAAACTGCAAGCTCCATCACCAGACAGCAATGCCATCGCCACATCTCCACATATCGTTATATCAAAGGAAAACACTCACACACAAACAACAACAACAATTACACAACATTAACAGGAATACTTCAAAACATCTCGGCTGAATTCATATATGTTCAGCTAGAAAAGCAAGACGGCAAGACAATTTATTATTGAAACTCCTACAGTTAATACAAACTGGGGTCGGCCTCCGAGTTCAAAAGACAAAAACGCTTTTGTCACCGGGTCAACAAACTTTCAACACTTGGCAAGATAAAGATCTCCATTATCCTAACACTCTTTAGAAAGTTTAAGTTGAGGTATTAATACGCTTAAAAAATCTTGGGGGGGGGGGGGGGGATGGGTAAGTGTGTGTGTGTAAGCTATGTCTCAAAACAACGATGTGGAGAGAACTGATTGGAGGAGAAAAGGATGGGGAACAGACAGAAGACATCAAACAGGAAGAGAAAACTCCATCGGTATGGTCACATCATGAGATCCCATGTCTTTGGCTAAAATAATCTTCCGAAGAACTGTTAAAGAAGGGAGACAGAAGGGACGACAGAAAAACAATGGACAAACAACATGGCCAAATGGGGAGGGGAAGGAAGGAAAGCAGTGGACAAACAACGTGGCAGAATGGACAGGGAAACCAGAGGGGACGACAGAAAAGCAGTGGACAAACAACATGGCAGAATGGACAGGGAAACCAGAGGGGACGACAGAAAAGCAGTGGACAAACAACATGGCAGAATGGACAGGGACACTAGAGGGGACGACAGAACAACAGTGGACAAACAACACTGCACCATGGACAGGGACACTGGAGGGGAAGACAAAACAGCAGTGGACAAACAACATTACACAATGGACAGGGAAGCATGGACAAACAACTTTACACAATGGACAGGGAAGCAGTGGACAAACAACATTACACAATGGACAGGGAAGCATGGACAAACAACATTACACAATGGACAGGGAAGCATGGGACAAACAACTTTACACAATGGACAGGGAAGCAGTGGACAAACAACATTACACAATGGACAGGGAAGCAGTGGACAAACAACATTACACAATGACAGGGAAGCAGTGGACAAACAACTTTACACAATGGACAGGGAAGCATGGACAAACAACATTACACAATAGACAAGGAAGCAGTGGACAAACAACATTACACAATGGACAGGGAAGCAGTGGACAAACAACTTTACACAATGGACAGGGAAGCATGGACAAACAACATTACACAATAGACAAGGAAGCAGTGGACAAACAACATTACACAATGGACAGGGAAGCAGTGGACAAACAACTTTACACAATGGACAGGGAAACCATTTGCAGAGACCCAGGCCTTGGCGTCACCGCTGACAGAGCTGGGGGAACCTGGAGGACAGTTGTGCAGTGTGGTGCTCCAGTGACTCCCCACAGACTCATATGGAAATAAAAATCATCAAACAATTCACATAACACTAAATTGAGAGATGATGATAGTAGGACTTGTAGTAAAATTAACAAAACATGAAGGGAGTAGGAGCAGATAGTAATTATCATACAATAGAAAAATTAAAAAAAGAAAGGGGCTATGGTAGCGGATATTATCATACAGTTAAGAGAACAAGTGAAGAAAAACATGTGATGCTATGCACACAGTAAGCAAGCAAATGTAAATCAAAACTGCAGATGACACAACGATATGCATTTCTACCATAGCAAGGGGTCATCCCAGATGCTGATGAAACACATCAGTTTTCGATGTTGACGCATGTTCTGTTATTCTCCTTCTTCTGCTCACACATATGTCACACAAAGAGAATTATGAATATATCACACACACACATACCTTACATCCCAAGTGGGTGAAAATGAAATAGCCTTGATTGGCCTTGCCCACTGGTAATAAAACAGCAAAATGTTTCACACCTCTGTATGCCTGTAAAATAACATGTCACAGATAAGTTCCTTTCATTTCATGCATGCTCAGGAAGCAATCCAACTGTCCAGTAGCGGGATTGAAACTAGTTTGTGCTTCCATCACTTGTGCCACAGACCATCTTTCTTTCCCTTTTAATTCTGCTTTTCTTTAAATGAACAATGTCCATTGCCCTGTCCGCACATCTATTGGGATTACAGGTTAAAGGTCAGAGTACTGCATGCATTTCCCTATTGAGGAACAGAAAATTCTTTGCCAAGTGAGTATCTGGCTCCACTCTATATCAGAGTAATACACTGTAACCTGTCAGGGCCTGACCTCCTCCTCTTTATTACATTAATAATGTGAATATGGTAAGCGTTTCATCTTCAAGTCATATGCATTAAGCACGTCTCCATCCGTATCATATGCATCGTTGCGTTCATCTCAACACACCAGAAACTCATTCACGCATGCAATACATCACAAAAATGATCACAAAACAAAACTGAATTCAAAATTCAACACCTTTACATACATTTTGAAAAACCAACAGACAGGGTCACTACCAAAACTGAACCACACAGTGACAGTTTACATGAAGTCTGCGCGCTACACAATACTGTTTCAAACACTGCCCAGCTGAAAGATATCAGCACAGCCGATAACAAGATCATATCACCCCCTCTCACAAATATGATCAATTCGACAAATCGTCTTTCCAAACCGCTTCACATCACGTCACTTCACAAAGACAATCAATCTGCGACTCAAACTTTCAATAAAACTACTTGTCATCAAAAACATGGCAAAGGAATGTCAAAGATTCAGAGTTACTGCAGTCTGAAGATTGTGGACTGTGAAATTACAGGCAAGATTACAGCTGACATGATCAATGTGATAGCTTCTAAGAGACTAGCAATGTACATGGTTAGGGTAAAGGAAGGTGTGAGAGGTTGAAGAGGGGCCATAACTGCAAGTGAATGTGGAAGACCGCTACCATTATGAATAAGACTTTTAATTACTTGTTCCTTTTTTTTTTTTTTTTTTTCCTTTTAATGCAACTGCGATGTTTCAAAATCTGTGTTACTGAAAGACAGGGGTAAAAGCCGGTGTGAGAAGTAGAAGAGGAGCTATGACTGTAGGTAAATTTGGAAGAGAACTGCCATTTTGAATGAACCTTTTTTTCCCCTGACTTTCTTTTCTTGCTTTTTTTCTCATTTAGCTGCAATTTTCTCAACATCTCTGAGGCGTTTGTGTGTGCATGTATGCAGTGCATGATGCGTGTGCATGTGTGTATGTGTGTGTGTGTGTGTTTGTGTGTGTGTGTGTGTGTGTGCAGCAGATCATTTTTATTGAGCAGCGCTACTTTGAATATGCGAGGAACAAGAAAATCAAATAACATGCCAAAAAAAGGATTTCAAACAATTCAGTGCATACACAAATCGAGTAATAGTTCTAACCAAACCATAATCCACTGATACCCATTCTTACGTCGCATTCATTTATAATGGCTTGCAGTTTTCTGGGACCACATACATCAGTGATAACTGCAGACACACTGATGTGCACCTTGCTTCACATTATATACACATGCTTTACGTTCATGGACAAAGAAGTATGTGTGGATAGACCAACTGTTCTTGACATGACTAGCAGTTGTGGATGACACTGAAGTGGACTAGCAGTTAAAAGGAACATGAGAATTTTAATACCATAAGGAAAGAAAAGTCTGTCCATATCATGTTTTGCAGATTAGTCTCTCAGAAAACGTCAGCACTTTTCTTCCTTTCAGCTTCCACTGATCTTAACTTTTCTCATGCCAAGTATTTCAGTACTGTTTCTTTACATGGAAACCAAGTATTTTTTTTTAACTGACTCAGAATATCATCACCTATGTTACAAACAAAATTCCAGAAATTACAATTCTAATGGAATTACCATGAGATTTGGTGAAATTATGCAGAAATGCATTTAATTGTTCTGACATTAAGTTCATGTGTATAATGTTGTGTGTTTGGTGGTAATGTTGTTGCTGTTGTAGATGATGGCAACTGTTGGGTAACATAAAACTTTTGGGTCGCCGATCACTTCATCATCCTCTTCTACCGAATCAGAATCGATATGTTCAGCCACATGGTCTTCTTCAAGCACTCTTCTCTTTGTCGCCTCAAAACATCCCTCCAGCGTAAATTCTTCAAAATACTCGTCATCACTCCTTAAGTCACTGACGAGTTCAGCTAGAAACACTTCGCTTACCTCCATCATGGAAACTGCTCAAAAAATAAAAAAATTTCTACTGAACTGATGTTTTGCCGCTTGAAATTGCAGACAAAGGAAGCAGGCATGTTTAGTTCAAGTGCTCATGCGCTACACTCTCCAGAGGAAGTGACATCAGCTTTAAAATCAGCTAAGTGTGTGCCATGTGCTTTTTGGCAGTAGCTACCACATTTGGCTCTCAGGTATAGGAAATGTTGTTGCCGGCGGTAGCTACCATCGGTGGTATGAGGAGAGTTAAGTAACCTTTAACCCATGTGAAAAAAAAATAATGAACTCTAAACGAGAATCAAAATACCAAACATATTCATCAAATATATATCAAAACTGGCTCATCTAATATGTTAATCTATGCAGAAGGGACAGTCCTTTAAAGTTGCAGAGACTTCAATCCATTGAATTGGCTCGAGAGGTTCTTGTAATGCAAGAGTGTATTTCTCTTCTTTCTATTGTAAAGTTCTACAGCAATCATCTGAATAATGTGCTATGTAAATGTAAGTTATGATTACAACTATGATCATTATCATTGAAAAACAAACGAATACGACAAAATCATCAGCAAAATGATGTTGGTCGTGGAAAGGAAGAAGAAGAAGAAACAAGAAAGCGGGAAAGTATACCTTACATCCTAGCTTCCATTAAACCTTTCTTAGTCCTTGGCCATCATAGCTAGGTACCTGTGTTCTCTAGCTAAACAATTTTTAACACAACTTTCACAAACACTGGCAAACTGAGAAAATAATGCAGAATTCAGTGACAAACCACAGTACTAACTTCAAAGTAAGCATGTCAAAGAAGTTCTGGCTTGTGTTTCTAACAAAGCAAAAGATTGTGCTGACAATCCAAAACACTTCATGAGAGAACTCAGGGGACTTCTTCACATACGAAGTTCATTCAGTTATATGTATAACAGAGAAGGGGAGTGGTGAAATTACTGCCAGATCACCAGCTTTTATTACATCAAGAGGAATTTTAGTACACTTCCTGTTCAGCGACATGTTTTGACCATGTCAAACACTTTGCAACCTGCAACCTGTTCCTTAGCTCTCTTAGCTAGCTCTGTTGCCAGCTTTTTTTCTAAAGGAAGGCCCACAGGAGATTTTAAGCTTTGACATATCCAGTTTAGACAGCATTTTCTTGTCAAAAATCACTCAGACCAAGGCAGATGGTACCCACATCAAACCACTTTTTTGCGTGTTTATGTGTGCACATTTGGCAGAAGCTGACACCCTAACTGCCATGTGTAACAACATCAAGCACACTGGACAGTGGCCCACACCATGGACGCTATCACTGATTGTCACTTTTCACAAGATATGACGTCTCAACATCACCAGAACTACCACATGATCAGAAAAGCCAGAAAACTAATGCTCAAAATCATTCTGAGCAGGTTACAGCTGCAAGCGGATACTATCATTGCTGAAGAACACATTGGATTCCACAAAGGCAGAAGTGCAATCAAACAGATCCTCAACCTGCACACCCTGTGCAAAAAGCATCTCCAACACCAAATGGCGTTCTTTCATATCTTCATAAACTTCAAGAAGAAATCTGACAGAGCCTTGCAGGGCATTGCTGTGGGCCAAAAGAGATTTACCACTGGGCAAAAGGTTATCAACATCATCCAGCAACTGTACTCCAAATTGACCAGAGCTGTGTTCATACAGAGTACTCTTGCAAATAGTTTCGATGCTTCAGTTGAAGTCAGTTGAAGGCAGCCTGCTATGTCCCACCCTTTCCATCATATTCCTGGAATGCATTACGACTGATCCCCACTTGGAAGATCATATCAGCACAGTCAGCTTCGGAGGAAGAACCATCACAAATTTTCAGTTTGCAGATGATACTGATGGCCTGGCAGGCACAGACACCACAAAATCACTAAGTTTGTTCCCAGGTTGGAAGAAACATCCAGAGGATATGGCTTAACACTCAGTGCTGAGAAGTGGCTGAGATCAGCCACATCAATACTAACATGACTGTCCACGGACAGAAGCTAGAGACTGTGCCTTTACCTGGGGATCTATCATCAGCAAGAGGGATCCAAACCAGAAATCCTCCCCAGGGCAACAAAGACAATGTCAGCACTGTCCAGACTAAAACATGGATGGATGACAACAGCAGCATCCCCATGAAACTCAAGATCAGGCTCCTGCACACACCAATATATTCCATCTTCCTGTATGCATGCAAGACATGAAGCCTCACAGCCAATTCAGAAAGAAGAGTCCACGCCATGTAAATGAAGTGTTACTGTGAAATACTGCACATCAGATGTATACCTATTCAGAAGTGAATCATAAATGAAGTGTTACTGTGAAATACTGCACATCAGATGTATACCTATTCAGAAGTGAATCATAAATGAAGTGTTACAGTGAAATACTAAAACATCAGATGTATACTTATCAAGAAGTGAATCATAAATGAAATTTTGCTGTGAAATACTGAACATCAGATGTATACTTATCAAGAAGTGAATCATAAATGAAGTTTTGCTGTGAAATACTAAAACATCGGAAGTATACCTATGAACAAGTGCATCAAATCATCAAGCTGCACATCAGACCATATCAAGATGTACTGATATCAGTTACAAACAGAAAACTATGTAGGTGTGGCCATGAAACAAAGGTCAAATGGTCTTGCTAAAACAGTCTTGCAGGGAACTGTTGAAGGAAGGAGACAGAGGGGAAGACAGAAAAAAATGCCCCACCAAAGACAAACATTGCAGAACGGACGGGGAAAAACATCTGCTGAAATCAAAGCTTT
Source organism: Conus betulinus (assembly GCA_016801955.1). NCBI lineage: Eukaryota > Metazoa > Mollusca > Gastropoda > Neogastropoda > Conidae > Conus > Conus betulinus. Next base: position 226,312 of record JADBJO010002872.1, read on the forward strand.
GACACCCAACCGATAGAACTTGAGGAACCTGGTGAATTGTTCTTCACCGAGTTAGTGTTAACATGTACACATGTGTGTGTGTGTGTGTGTGTGTGTGTGTGTGTGTGTGTGTGTGTGTGTGTGTGTGAGAGAGAAAGTGTGCGTGTGCGTATGTGTGTGTGTGTGTGTGTGTGTGCGCGCGCGTGCGTGCGTGCGCGCGCGTGTGCTTGTATATGTGTGCATGCACACGCATAATGAGCAAAAGCCCAATTTCTCCCAATTCCTCACTTCTTTCTGACATGGCAATTTCACCCCTCCAGCACCCCACGTCTCCACTCTTGCTATCCTCACCCACCCCCCCCTCATCACCTCCCCTCACCTCCCCTTCTCTTCCCTTTGACAAAAACTCAGCCCATCCAAACTGATGTTGAGCACAAGAGTTACTCCAACAAGGACTGGACGCTGGAAAATCTTCACCTACCCTACAAACACTGGATCCCAAAGACTACTAGTCCACAGCCGGTGATCCTACAGCACCTCAAGGTCAGCAGCACTCTCCTGGGAGTGCAAGAGCACCGAATCCTCCCCCAGCACTGAGCACAGCTCCTTCAGCCTCTCCTGCATGCGAGGCATCCCCGCCAGCTGCGCCTCCAGCCGCTGCTTCTCGTCGTTAAGGGACAGGCGGGTGGTGGTGTCCAGGACCTCCATCCTCCACCCCCCCTCTCTCCGTCAAACTGCAGCAGGTGGGTGTGGAATTCCTGTGGTGGGAGGGAAAAGCATTCCAACATCAAACATCTTGATTGTCTTCAGCGTTTAGTAGGAGGCATTGTAATCTACCAGCATCAATTCCCTAAAACGCAAACACTTTATGACACCTGGGACCCTCATAGTGCTACAATACTTCATGGTCAGATTTGAACAACCATTAGCCAATTTTCAGTCCCACAAGCTAACCACTGTGTCATTCTTTCTTTTCTTTTTCACTATCTTTTTCTCCTTTAAAAAGAAAAAGAGAACACACACACAGAGGAATAACTGTTTCAAGCTTTTTCATAAAACTGTCTATTTTGTGCTTCAAACTGACATTCTGTGCTGAACGAAATTTGATGCTGAGGGGTGCTAATAATGTGTGTGTGTGTGTATGTGTGTGTGCGTATGCATGTGAGAGATCTGTGTGTGTGTGTGTGTGTATGCGTGTGGATGAGTGTGTGTGCATACATGTGTTCATGTATGCATGAAAGGATACATGCATGCAAATATTAACTTGTATGAATTGTAAGAGTGAGCACATGCACAAGTGCGTGCGTGAGTGCATGAGTACATGTGTGTGTGTGTGTGTGTGTGTGTGTGTGTGTGTGTGTGAGTGTGCAGGCGCCCACCTCTGTATGTGTGCATGTGTGTGCATGTGCTGTCTGTGTGGTTATGTGCTGTTTGTTTTCAACTTATTCAAAAGAAAAGAGAGGAAGAAACAACACATACAAGGTAGGGGACACAGACACAGACAGAGATATTGGATAAACAACATCACACAGCTAAGTCCGCATACCACAGTGTGGGTCTGTGGGTGATCGTCATGAGCGTGATGCCTGTGTCTTTCAGACTCTGGTAGATCTTGCTCTCCACGTCAATGGACACAGCACTGGTACACTCATCCAGCAAGGCAAACTGGGGTCTGCAACAGGCAAACCCTCCACCTCACCTTCTTAGCACCAGTCCATTCCCACATTTCAGGGCAAAACATGTGTGTTCCACAGGAGATACACCCCACAAACCCATTGTTTATGTTCAAAGTCTATCTGAAGGTCTTGTTAATCCTGCCAGCAAAACACAAACCTTGTCACCCTTCTAATAACAGAAGGTCTACAACACAACAACTAACAAGAAGTGTTCAGTTATAAATTGCAATATATGGTGTTGATCACACCACCCACCTGTGATAGAATGCACGGGCCATTCCCATCCGCTGCTTCTCTCCCCCTGACAAAACGTCTTTCCAGTCACTCACCGAGTCCCAGCCTGCACCAACAACACACTCAAATCAACACACTGACATCAACAACAAAAATGAAAGCCATCATCTCTCAGTCTTTACAATAATGATCTGTCTCATATAGTGCAAACAACACAGTTTAAAACATGCTGCATGTATAATTTACAAAGCAAATACACAGAATAAATCAAAGTTTGAACTATCGGATCCTTCATAAAGCATTCAGTTATGTGTGATTGCCACAGGCAACTGAATTCAACACGGGCATAAAGAAAGGAATTTAAGTTCACTCCTTAATGGATGAAACAGCACCACAGATTTGTCACTGCAGCTGTGTGAAAAATTTGATGGTCAGAAAGTATAACTTACTTCACGCGTTCTTCATTTTATATTCAAACAGACACCTTTATGCACAGTCTTGAAATTGCTCCTATTATCTGCTGGGCTCTTGACAGCATAAATGCAAACCCTAAAACTGCATGACTTGCACTGCCTCCCTGAGCCAAAGAAACAGACACTGACGAAAGGGACAGGACTGCAGCATCTCACAAATCGCTAAAATTCAGTGCTTTACTGCTACAGCCCTTTTCAAGGCCCATTTGCAAAATATATGCATCAGAGCCCCTGTTTAAGAAATGTCCATGTCATGAGTGGTCTAAGAACTTCAGCTGACGCAAAAAGCAATACTCCCTGTTGTTTGTTATTGTTTTTTTCATTTGCACAGCAAATATTGGCAATTCCAACCTTTCTGCGTACGCAGGCTGATACTCCTGCAGACACTGCCTGTATAGACAGGCAGTGGAGTTCTGTGTGTATGACCGTTTTTTATCCCGCCAGTAAGGCAGCCATACTCCATCTTCGGAGAAGGTGCATGCTATGTGTAACATGTCATCCATACCAATGGCCAAACTGGCCTTCTCTTCCAAAAGTTGGTGATGGGATTTTACGTGTGTGTGCAAGATGTGCCTGCGTTCACACATGGAACCTTGGTTTATAGTCTCATTCAAAGGACTGTATGGGAAATGGAGTCAGAATCAATGTTAACTCCGAGGGAAAAATGCCCCTGTACCAAAATTTGAACCTGCAACCCCAGGATCACGAGTCCGGCGCTCTACCAACTAAGCTATTCCGGCCCCCTGGCGATTCCAACCAAACTAAGATAAATGGCAAAAGACACTTTTGGAAAAAACCTAACACAAAGGTGCAAGGGTTGATGCACCACATGGCTTGGGAGCAGACATCAGCTACAGCAGGACAGGAGCTGGGTGAGAATGGGATGTAACCGACAAAGAGGTAAGGAGAGGGTAGGTGCTTGTACTGTTATCATCAGGAACATCCTCATCACTGCAGTCCCTCAGAACAGGTAATAACACATTCCATTGTCGGGTTGAACTGCAAACAAATCATACAGCAGGTTCTGCCTCAATGTTTACATTACATTGTGCCTTGCTTTGTGGACAGCTAGCTTTTCTCCTGTTTCCAAAATTGGCATGTAAACTATCTGAAGACAACAATTAGGAAAAAAATTAATAAAGCTCTGATTAAGCATGAGTGCCTGCGCACGCATGCGTAACACATGCATGCGTACATTCGTGTGTGCATGCATGTGCGTGCCTGCATGCATTTGTCTCCCACTGATGACTGTATTTACTACAAGCATTCAAGGGAGTAACACACCCCCCCCCCCCCCCCCCGAGTTATAGGTTCTGTTTGTTTTGATCCTCCCTTCCTTTACTGCTGAGGATTTTTTCCTTTTGTCAAGATCTGCATAAACCTGAGGAAATACTAGAAAACTTGGAAAATTGGCATGCCTGAGTAAATTTTTCTGATGATGCTTCCCTACCAGACAGCAGAGCACTATGTGACTCACCTCCTTCACGGTGCACAATGTGGTGCAGGTTCACTGTGTTCAGAATCTGCTCTCCAAGTCAGAGTCCTTCGTTCCCTTCGCTCTCATCTCCTCCAGAGAATCTGGGTAGATCACCTGGTCACGCAACGTTCCGATGGACATGTAAGGTCTGTGGAAAGACAAAAACAAATTGGAACTGGAATGGCTGTTAGGGGTAAAAGCAGACCTCTGCCAAGGTCAAACAGATCCTGGATCTTCCCTCTGATCCCAATCAGCACCACAGATCAACACTAACACTTATAGTGTTTGTCCTTGGGCTACATTCTGTCTTTCCACCGCATTTCATAAAAACTGGTCTTGTAGTTCTTGCACAGCAGATCCCCGATCCATGCTTTCCTTTGGATCTAGACCAAAATTTAACAGGTTCATCCGTGCTTCCACTAAGTTTTGTAAAAAAAAATGGGTTCAGCAGTTTTTGCGCGATCTTGCGAACAAGCAGACACATAACAAGTGAATGTGAAACCATAACCTTACACACCGACAGACGTGGTAGCAACCATAAACTTCTTGATGGAGGAAGCAATGAAATAAAAAAGAAACAAGCAAACAGAAAGATTCTGATCATTTTCTTTTCCAATCCTTGCTCTCTCCTCAGGATTTGTTCCACATCTTTGCTTTTCAGCTGATGTCAAGGAAATGAATAACTTAATGTACAGAGCATAATTATGTATGCAAAAAAAAATAATAATAAAACAGGGCTTGCCAGACAGACGGAAAGCAGATATTCAGTTTTTCTTACCTCTGTGGAATGTAGAACATGGAGGAGGGAGGGGGTTTACACAGGCGGCCGCCATACACTGGCCACAAGCCACTCAATATCCTGAAGAGCGATGACTTGCCACAGCCATTGGGGCCTGTGATCAGCAGATGTGTGCCAAGCTCCATCTGATCCAGACAAGCCAATTTATGAATATCGCAGAGCCAAATATATATACATCTACATATTTCTATTTATCTACAGCTGGATTTCTGCCTATAGCGCCTGCCTGTGTATATATATCTATCTATCTATCTATCTATCTCTCTCTCTTTATATACATATATCTGTCTATCTATTTATCGATAGATAATAAATGAATAAGTGATACAATAAAATTTGTTCACACACATCTAGCAACACACACACACACACACACACACACACACACACACACACACACACACACATACACACACACACAGAGACAAGTGCATCAAACAAAAGTCTGTTGTATACACATGCACAAACACAAACACTCACCAGTATATATGCTAACATATACAATGTACATGGGAAAAAAATGCATCTGTTCATAAAAACATTTGTATATGGAAGCAAGAATGTTAACATGCTTGCATGTAAAGAGATACATACATACAACAGGCAATTTCATTTTTCTCATAATTTTTCCACAGTAATTTCCCAAACAACATGCCCATGCCACACTCAAGATAAGAAGAAAAAACAAAATCTGCTGACCTTCTGACACACCACTTTCAAGACAATATAATAAGTATTGACATCAGTGAAGACTGTCTTCTTAAAATCCAGAGACCTTACCAATCAAGTGAAAGCATATTGCATATGAATATAAAACTGTTTGTTTTCTGGACCAGCAAAATACATTTAAAAAACACTTTTAGAAATAGAAATTATGAGTTGCTGGCTTTCATCTCCCACTTCTGAACTGACCTTGAGAGTAAGACTGGCCACGATGATATCCCATTTGGTGTGATAATGGGCAGGTTCTCAATGTCGATGGTGGTCTCTGTATCAATCACTTCCCCTGGAACACATAATGGAACCTCTTCATAATCTCTACAAAAATCGTTTTCTTTAAGTAATAAACACAAAAGAGTCTTGAGTCTTTTATGGAAAGGTAAATCTTTGAAAAAAAGGCAAAAACTATTGCATAAAGTCTTTCAAGGGAGGGAATCTTATCTGGGATGAACTGTAAAAGGAGACTTCACTGCCCTACCATGTCAACAATTACACAGCAGCACATAAAGACTGGCAGGCATCAAAAAAGGGTGGGATCAAGCTAACAGAAAAAAATGCCATTTTCAGTTTAACCACCATCCCACCTTGTATTATTAACCTCTTTAATAGACCCTACAGCACGAACTGGCAGACCCCAACAAAACAGAATTATGAGTTTACTAGTAACCAAACCCACGAGTCTGAAACATGGAGAGTTTGAAAGAGTTTGAAATGGTGCAATATGACACCAAATTTTGCTTCGGGTACACTTAGTATTCATCTGCACAATACCAAAATGACACAATTGCCTTTTTTCACATTGTGCGAACTAAATAATGCAAAGAGGGTATTGTAAGATGCACTGAAGATGCACAGTTATGTACACTCAAAAACTAAATTCACCCCGTGCAGTTATTTCCTTTAGAAACAAGGCAAGAAAAGAAACTACCTCCAGAAGAGTGGGGGGAAAAAATGAATGTTCACATCACAAATAAACACTACAAATTTCTGCTGGCAAGTCGATGACCAAATGCAGAGACACTGACAGCCACAAAGGTACACAAACAAAACAACAACCCATAATCATAGAAGTCAGAATTCCTGGTTTCAATCCAGAAAAAAGACAGTCATGCTGTGCCTCTTATTTTTCTCCCTTCTCTTCTGCTTTCCATTAATGGAAGTAATTTGTAAATCCTTCAGCTGATGACAAACTCTAACATACTGAGATGGGGAAAGGCAGTGAAAACTAATTAACTAAATTCATTTCATATTAAAGGGAAAAAAGACTACCAGGTCCAAGAGATACAGACACCTGCAGTGTTGGTCAGGAAATTTGAGCAACATTCTCACAAGCACATTTATTAAGTGTATGAAACTTGACTCTGTGGTCCCAGTCTTCCCAACGGAGCCACTAGCAAACTCAACTCTGCATCGAGCAAGTTGGATTGGAAAAAAATCTCACAAATGGCTCTGACAGGAATCAAACCCCTGACCTCCCAGCCAGGAGTCTGTGATGCTAACCACTTCGCCATGGGCTGGTCTTTCATCCTTACTTTGTTGAACAATTTTGTGACAAGGCATTGCAGTATCTGAAGATAGCAAAGTTACAGACACGGTAGAGAAGGAGTTATTAACAAGTCAGCAAACCTACCAAGTGCTACACCAGATGTGGAATTAGTTCCCACTCATATATATCATCCAACCTATCCCATCCCTCCCCTTTCATTACCAGTACCTTTCTCAGGCTACTAACATTTGAAGAATCTTACAGATCTTCCCTGCATCAAACTGAAGACCTGTTTTCTGCAACAAGAAATAGTTTCATTAAAAAAAAACAACAACAACAAAAAAAAAACATACTCCCTGCATAATATCTGCTTAAATAGAAAAAGAAAACGCTTACTTACCTTTCTGCTTTAAGGGACCTTCAATGCGATCACGCATGACCCCTGACTTGGACTTGGTGACCATGTTGCGTTTATACTGTCCTTTTTGCACATCAGCAAACACCTCAAACATCTCAGACACCCTTGAGGTATAACCAGCCAGTTCCGTAATCTGAAAAAACACACACACACACACACACACACACACACACACACACACACACACACACACACACACACACACACACACACACATGCATGCATACACACACACTAACATGTTTAATATCACATAATTTTGTGAAAAAAGACAAAACAAAAGTACTACTACTATTATTACAACTACACACACATACAGAGAAGTAGTATATGTGTTCACTAACTTCACAGTGCTTTGAACAAAAAAGGGAACTGGTCTGGAGACCCGCAACCATTCTGTGGCCGCACAAGTACTATTACTATATAACATGAATGAGCCTTACATGTGCACAGATTTGCATAATACAATTGTTTGTGCATGTCTTGTATAATCCACAAGAGATGCTCAGCATTTCCATGTACAAATACAGATATTCACATGTGGAAAATTACCGTGTCAATAAAAGATTTCCTGCAACATTCTTACCTTGACCAAGAGACCACAAGACTTTTCTATTATGGTGATTATTTCTCAACCGACACATTCTAACCTTAACACTCACTCTAAACCAATAGCATGTTTATCAGAAAATCAAATGGAAAGAAATCCTACATAACAATAAACAATAAATGAACTTTATATGTAGGAACCTCATAAAAAACATACCTCTTTGTAGGATGACATCATTCTCTCAAAGGCGTCTGCCGACTGGGTGAGGAGGTTCCGGGCAGTGGTGAACGCCCTCGTTCTTTCACTCACTCCCCCATCGGGATCATCATCCACAACCGTGCCTGCAAAAGTTGATGTACAAGTTTAGCTTTTTCCTTTTTTCCCCCCTTTTTTTTCCATGACACATGGATGAAACATTTAAAGTAAGAAAAATCATATAACTAGATGGCAAGAAAGATTGGATGAAGAAATAAATTGAAAAAAATATCACATAACTAGATGGCAAGAAAGATTGGATGAAGAAATAAATTGAAAAAAATATCACATAACTAGATGGCAAGAAATATTGTGAAGAAATCAATTGAAAAAAAAAAAATGCATTTTTACACTATAGTAAAATAAGATAACAATATTCAGTTTCAGTTTCATATGCATGCAGATCAATCCGTATATGATGGTACACCATCTCTTCTAACCCATTAGGCCAAAGTACAAGGGAATGAATATAAACAAATGCATAAATGAATAGATATGTAGTTAAAAGATAATATTCCAAAAATTAAAGAGAAACAAAATAATAGGTATGGGACATTCATGAATGACCTACGGCCACCCTTGACCAAAGCCTTAACCTAAATGCTCTATCCCCATTGATCAGTGCCAACAGAATAACAGTACTCAATCAAGAAAAAAATAACACTTACCATCCGAACGCATGCCAGTGGCTGTGAGGATAGGCACAGCCACCATGATGAGTCCACTGGCACTCCAGACGTACTTCATCAGGAACTGCTCCAGCATGATGTACCACAGGCGCTTCAGGTAGATCAGGTTGGACTGGGAGACCACACTGTTGTAGCTGGCGGTCAGCTGCTCCTTCTCAATCTGGGCAAGGCAGTCACATAAAAAAACATCATGACAGAGGAGCTGATGCCTTTGAACTTCCCCATCTCTGGTACATCTTTGGAGACAAGGATCACAAAGGTAATGTTCTGCCTCAGCAATTTGATTTCCCCATATAAAACCTGCAGTGGGACAAACAGCAGATACTGAATAAAAGGAAAAGCAGTAAGACCATTCTTAACTGGACAAACTCTTAGTTTATGTATTTCAATTACCCATTTGCACAGATCACAGTCCATCTGCAAACTGAGTTTGTTCTGTGCCAACTTTGAGATCTCAATAAAAAATATTTTGAGTCATGTGTGGCCTGACAATTCCTGATTCAAGGAGGCAAAAGGATTCCTCAGCATGCTCAGGAAACTGTTCCAGTTCATGCAATGGGAAGTAACCATCTCTGAGGACAACCAAATTGAGATTTTTGTTTCTCACTAAGCAAGAGCAAACTTCTGATCTAAATTTGGCCTCTTGAATTGGAAGTAAACATTTCATTAAACAAACTCTGAGATTTGTTTGTCACTGTGCAAGGCTAAACTTTTGATCTAAATTTGGCCTCTTGGATTCAGAAGCGCGAACATTTCATTTAGTGCAGCTGTTAAAAGTTCACAGTTCCTTGGAAATGAATTAGAGAAATTCTGGAAAAAATAGATTTGATGCTTAAAAAGTTTCAAGCTCAGTATGCCTCTTATTAGTCTTAATCTATCTCAGTTTAGCACCAGCATGCAATATTTTGCTGGTATGAGGATGCATTCTCTCCCTCGAAAAAAAGACCTGTTGACTGTCACAACAATATTCTCTGTGGGAAACCAAACTTGGTTAACACACATGAGACCATGATAAGTTTTTATTTATGCAATCTTTATATCTGTACTATCTGCTGATCATTCATTCAGATAAGAACAGCCTTCCAGTAATAACTGAAGTGAAACTAGCACTCCAAAATTTGCATCAGGGCAGCGAATGTAGGATATGTCATTCATATGTGGACAACCTGTGCTGTGTGTCATTCTGTTTAATTGAACAAGGTGTGATTAAACAACAACATTTTTACTCCTATTTCATCGCACTTGATTTATACAAGGTTTACATGAAACTTTATGTATAGATTTTTTTTATCCCAATGCAACATCTGCTCCATCTCAGCTGTAGGTCGTCACAAAATCAGATTGGTCCCTGGGACTCGAAAATTTAAATAACCAAAAAAAAAAAAAAAAAAGAAAAATCAGAAACAATATTCTAACAGCAATTACCGAATAATGCACTCACTGATGTATCCATGATATTCTTTGAGAAAGCTGCTTTTCCATACTTAATGTAGCAGGGTACACACGGGTAAATACATTCTTGCATGTGAGAGTGTGCATGAGAATATATATATGGGTGTGTTTGTGAGTGAGAGCAAGAGAGACAGTGTGTGTGTGTGTGTGTGTGTGTGTGTGTGTGTGTGTGTGTGTGTGTGTGTGTGTGTGTGTGCGCGCATGCGTGTGTATGATTGCATGTTCTGTTCTACGTTAAATGTGTCTGTCTAAAAGATATCAAGTATGTGTGTGTGTGTGTGTGTGTGTGTGTGTGTGTGTGTGTGTGTGTGTGTGTGTGTGTGAATCTGTGTGTGTGTGTGTGTGTGTGTGTGTGTGTGTGTGTGTGTTTTATGAGTGTGTGTGCACATGTTCTGTTCTGTGATAGACATCCCATCTGAAAAATATCTGTGACTTGTGTGTGTGCGTGTGTGCGTGCGTGCGTGCGTGCGTGCGTGCGTGCGTGTGTGTGTGAGTGTGAGTGTGTGTATGTGTGGATGTGTGTGCGCACTAACAGACACATGTATACAGCTTTACACTATATTAATGTATAAAGCCTTTCAATTAACCACAATTACTCTCAGTAATATAACAGCATGCACATCATTCATGATGGACATCTTGCCTTCATTGTTCATATATCAGACATTCATCTCATCACAGTTTGATAACTATAGCCCCAAATGAAGAAGTACCATTATGGTATTGCGCAAAATTTTCAGTGCAATTTAAAAGTAAAGCTGAAGCACGTGTGTGTGTGTGTGTGTGTGTGTGTGTGTGTGTGTGTGTGTGTGTGTGAATTTTCTATACATCAATTTATAAATTCAAACAGTGTTCTTCTTTTTAAAAACTCCACCATCCTTCGCTTCCTGAATAAAACAAGACATCTCCCTCTTTTCTCTCTCCCACGCTCTCTCTCCCACGCTCTCTCTGTCTGTCTAATAAAACAAAAATACATAATTC
>JADBJO010002872.1:250000-257500 GCA_016801955.1 Conus betulinus
ATCAACAGACGTGGGAGGAAACATAACCAGCTTGCGGAGTGAATACGTGAGAAATGCGGGCACCTAATTTAAAACATCGTCATGGCACTAGACTGTTAAGTACTGTAGATTAAATTAAAACCAGTGCCTGTGCTATATATATCACGTGCTTGACTGCTTTGTGTGTCTCAGAGCATACTCCCGCGCCCACTTCAGGGTTCATTGGGCTGCCCACGCCCATCAGCAACATTCTCAGGCGGCGGCAGTCTCTCATGCTGTCCACACCCAAACGGCGGTGAGTGGACTGTAAATGTAGACAGGGGTACCTGTCAGTAACGACCTCCACAAATCCTGAAGACTTGGGTCTTTCATGAAAGGAAATCTTTACATTCAGACAACGGGGGAAAAAAAAAAAAGTTCATTAAAGGGGATCGGGGGAAGAGAAGCAGGAGTGGAAGGCGGGTAGGGGAGGGTGTGGTGGGGGTAGGAGGCTCTAATTGAGAGGGTTTGACTGTAAACCTCCGGTTATGATGTTTGATTGTTAGACCCTTTTCGATCATGTAAGTCGAATTTTATTCTCGACAAAAAAAACCCCCTAACCTTGATATTTTTATGTCATTTTTAAACCACCACTTGGCTCACTTGGACAGCAAATGAAAAAAAAACTTAGGTGGAAAGGAAAACGAGGACAGAATGAAACTGAAGGTAACAAGTATTGCCTAGATTTTCATTGCCTGTGTATATGTTTAAAAACGGTAGGCTTTTTTCTAAACTGAAAAAATATATTGTCAAATTCTTCCCAGAGTCTTAATTTTTTCCCCCGCAATGTTTATATTATTAATGTCATCGGCAAATTCTCGCTTCTAAATAAGCATATTCCTTCGACAGTGTATTTTTGTCACATATATCTTCTTTCTTTGCCTTCAGTTCTTCTTCTTCTTTTTTTTCTTCTACTTCTGCTTCCTCCTGTACGTGTGTGTGTGTGTGTGTGTGTGTGTGTGTGTGTGTGTGTGTGTGTGTGTGTGTGTGTGTGTGACTTTGTGTATGTGCCCGTGCGTGCGTGCGCGCTCGCGCGTGTGTGTGTGTGTGTGTGTGTGTGTGTGCATGTATGTGTGCATGCGTGCTTGCATGCACATGTGTGTACTAATGAAGCGTTTTACAGAAAAATAAGGGTAAGGTTGGGAATGGGAGGGAAGGGGAAGGAGAAAGGTGAAGGAAGTAAGGGAGAAGGAGCTGGGGTTGTATATTCAAGAGCAAAGAAGAAGGGGAAGTCACTGAGTGAGAGTCCCTGATGACTATCGATATCAGATTTCTTATGAGTTAAGTTACTCCCTTTTTCCACCGATCCTTGAACTCGAACATTTATTCTCAGTTTATTTTCTTTCTGTTAATTAGATGTCAGTACAATCTGTGATTAGCAAGACACTAAAGTCTACTGGTTTCATGTGGCGCGTTGTAATTCTTTGCTGCATGTATGTGGTATTCAGGCCAAAACAAGAAAGCCCGGCCGAATTGCTGCAACAGGTATTGTGCAAAGTTTTTTCTTTCCATTTTAAGAGAATCATTCCACGTCATTTTCTTCAATTGTGTTTTTGTTTTTAAATCGTCTTATATGATAAGGAAGTTCGTTCCCAAAAGAAAAGAGAATCCCTGCGTACTACAATCGCAACTAGTAAAACAACGGAACAGTGATCTCATCATCATAGGCCCTGTTCACATTCACACTTTGTGACAGCAGTATTCTTTCTGGGTTTCGATTCGTTTTCCAGTTAGTTTGTTTTACGGTTGATCAGTGGGTGGCGAAAATATGATAAATGAGTGAGATCTTGCTGTTAGCAGATATTTAAATTCTCCATTAAATATCTTGTTCGCATGTTAGGGTAGAACAAATATCTCTCTCTCTCTCTCTCTCGCTCTCGCTCGCTCACTGTCATGCTGGCTCGTTTGCTCGCAAGTTAAAGCACAGTCTCTCTGTCTGTCTGTCTGTCTGTCTGTCTCTGTCTGTCTGTCTGTCTGTCTGTCTCTCTCTCTCTCTCTCTCTCTCTCTCTCTCGCGCATGCGTGCGTGCGTCTAAGTAGCGTGTGTTTGAGTGAGAGTAGAGAGAGTGAGAAGAAGAGAGAGAAGACAGACAGAGAGAGAGAGAGAGAGAGAGAGAGAGATTCTGATCTTTAAAACTTAAGGATGAAGATTTTAGGCTAAGGCCTAATCTCAAAATCTGTCCTTTTTGCATACATTATTTCAACACATATCATTTATACTGACAATTCAACATAGCAACCCTGTAATGTGGTTTCTACAGTGAAAACAGACTATTCATAACGTAATGATGACATGGTGGATAGTCAAAAAGAAGGAACAAGAAACAAAACAAAAACAGAGGAGAGAGAGATGGGATGGCTGGATGGTGGGTAGGGGGAGGATAAGAGGGGTGGGAGAGAGAGAGTGGAGAGTGGGGGTGAGTGGTTGAATGGAGAGTAGACCACATGTTCAATCGGTGTATTCAATTCAACGGGCGTTAATTGTTTTAACCGAATAATTAAGTTATTGAGACATTAAATGAGTATGTAAATATTTCTTGAATAAGTTTTAATATATTTGCATTTTGTAGACTCGGTGGATGTCAGTTTCCAAACATATGCCCAGAGTAAGCTAAGGCTTGTTTTGCATTGATCAAGGCATGGATAGGAAAGAAGAAATTTCTTCGAGCCAGAAGAGTTGTTAAGTCTTGTAAAAAGGTCATTAATATAACACGGCATGGTATGCGGGAAAGAGATTCAGATTTCATTCCGTTTTAATTCATTGTTTGAAGGGGCCATTGCCCCTAATGAAGGGAAGGAATTGAGACAATGTAGAGACAGACAGACAGACAAGAGACAGACAGACAGACAGCAGACAGTCAGACAGACAGACTGACACAGACAGACAGAGTATTTGAATATTTTAGAAGATAAAGTATACATTTGTGATGCTGTTAATCTCATCAGTCAGTCGTGCCATTACTTCAAACGCCGCTCATCTCCGTTGTCTGCCATACAGTCACATCCGAGTCCTGCTATCGCAGCCCTAGTGCCAGCAATCCGCTCGGAGCTCTAGTATTTTGAGGATCGTCATGAGGCAGTCCAACAGAGGAGACTGCCCTGCTGCAGAATCGCTGGCTGGTGGTCAGCAGTGCCTGTTGTGATCCAACATACGTGGAACCCCTCGTGCCGAGCTCCCCCCCAGCCCCACCTGCCTCCCACCTACCGATGACAACAATTTTTGGTCGTGCAGCCAGCGTGTGAGAGCAGCGTCCCCATGTCAAGACAGATGTCCATCCGACGACAGTCCTCATGAACTTGTAACACCGAATACTTTGACTTGTAACACCGAATACTTTGACTTGTAACACCGAATACTTTGACTTGTAACACACGCGAATACTTTGACTCAAACTCGTCACAGGCATGAGTGGAAACCGAAGCCACCACGAGTGCCGGCATGATTGGTAACAGACTTTGAGACTTTTTATCCTTCTACAGGATGATTATCAATGAGGGTGGTGAACATGATGGTCGGGTGTTCTGTAACAGTTTCAGGCCACATGACATAGGACTATGCGCTTCCTCTCTAATAGCTCTTTGTCATCTAGGCCCGAGAGCTGCACGTTACTACACTATTGGTAAGGAACTGTGATGACAGGGGGTGTCTTCTGTGCTGTGTTTCATAACATATCTCAAGTCATCCCGGCCCCAGAAATACATGTTCCTATATTTGTAAGGAATTGTTATGACAGTGGCGTGTTATGCGCTTCCTTTCATCATAATAGATCTTTAGCGTCATCCAGGCCCGAGAGAAACAGGCACTTTTGCAATTTTAGAATATCTTTTACCAGCGTTCCTAGTCTGTGAGACACATCCATAAAGTGGATGGAGTTCTACTGCGTGGCTGCATGGAACTTGTTCAGTAACTCTGATTAGGAGCCGACCAATGCGGAAAAAATCACATAATAGGCCTCTTGATGGGTTTTGAAGCCACGATCTCCCAGCCCACAACACGAACTATAGCGTTGCAGTAACTTATCGTGTTGCAGACTTGTTGTTTGTACTGTCTGCCAGAAACAGCTAGGAGACTCAGATGCAGTGCCAGCTGGTGAACATATGAAGACAGGTACCAGAAGAAAGACATCACCTCCGTCAGTGATAGATCGTGGCAAACCACCCGAAGGCCTGGAAGAGGTACACGTTTCGTGAACCTGTCTCATCATCTTTTTTCTCCGCATTGTTGAATTGTGCAGATCTCCCTCTCCCTCTCTCTCTCTCTCTCTCTCTCTCTCTCTCTCTCTCTCTCTCTCTCTCTCTCTCTCTCTCTTGTCCCCGCCCCGTACCCATACATCTGCCCCGACAAAGAGTGAGATTTTGCACATGCGTGTGTTAATATGAATTCATCTGCGTGAGATGTAATGGATTTCTGTCTGTCTGAAGAATGAAACGTCGGTTTTGTTGTGGTTCTTGCTATGAAAGATTAATTATCAAAGGCCACTTATGTGCAAAATTCATTATGTTAACGATGAAGTCATAACCGATAAGTTTTGAATACATTATTTCATGGGCTAAGCAATATATATGCAGAAGTAGGATACACAAAATAAAACCTACTGTAAAATATATTTTTGACGGAACTTGATAACATGTATAGGCTTGAAACATATAAGCATTATTTAGAAATGAAGTAAATGGAATTTAACAGAAAATGGTACCCCTGTGAAAAACTTGTGGATGTATCCAGTGGAATGAGAGTCAGAGAAGGAGGAGGGTGGGGGGAAACAGATTGAGCGGTAGGTGACCGATGGTAATATCTAGACACATGAAATGTGATAAAATCTGTTCATATTTGTACCCTGCATGGTCAGGCATGTTGGATGCGTATGTTCTTCGAGTGCCTTGTTGATGAGAAAAGGTTTTTCTTCTTTCCTCCTAGATTTATTGAATTGAACTGCTTGAACATTTTACAGTGTGTAGTCCTTCTTTATGTGTTTACATCTTTGTTCTTGATACCCCCCCCCCCCCCTCTTACCGATTTTGTTTACTTATGTATATGCCATGATCTTAATATTTTCTCTCTGTTGTCAGTGAAGGAAAAAAAAGAATGGGGGGGTGGGAGTTATTATCTAAGACCAGTGATAAATTATTTTCTTTACATTTGTTGTCCAGATGCGAAAGGTCCATCAAAACAGTCCCTGCAGGGAAAGAGAGCAGGGCCAACTTTGTGAAGATGTGATGCGTAGTTCAGACAACTCCCAGTTAGTTTGCAATTCATCTATTGAGACCAGCGGCAAATCAAAACCGTCACAGTCGCAGGAAGATGGACTCACACTGGCTAGCATAAGTGATGATGATAGCGGTGACGTCATCAGAGATCAGTTTCAAGACTCATTCGACAGTCTGTTGGACCCAGACCCATCTCCCCATGACACGTCTATTTTGGGCTCTGGGCAATGCTCCGACGCAGAGTCCGATCCTGACAGGAGCATCCATGACGCTGTTGAAGCCTTGGTCCCACAAGTGGTTATGGACCAGAACAGAAACAGACTGAAGGATATTCAAACAGCAGACAGAGAACCCCCAGAGAAAGCTGGAGAAAACCCAGCAACGCCGTTTTCAGATTCTGAAACGGATCTCCACGGAGCTACTAAGGATCCTGCTGAAGTGCATTTCAAACCACAGATGACGGTGGTTGATTTAAATCATCAGAACCCAAAAGACAAACGTCAGGCAGATGTACATCATGTGTCGGTACACATCCAAACTGACTGGAGTCTGTTGTCTATAGATCTCCCATCTAACTGGCCCCCAGGATTTTCGGTGACCGACAAGAAAAGAGTGGATCAAGAAGAACACAATGGGAGTCGCCCCTAATCCGGACCTGCGTTGCTGTCACTGAACAGCAACACACAGAGACAATTCAACCGATATCAGACCAACAGCGCTCAACAGACCTGTCTCCTTCTCAGCAACATGAGACGTCATCAAAGGAACAAATACTGAAAGAATCAACTTGGTCAGCACCCAAAGATACGAAAACGTTGGACAAGTGTGTAACAAAGTAGAGCATCAGCAGAGACCCACTTCATTTACTACCGAACAGCTCAAGGCAGTCATCTTCCTGCACTGGCGGCGGCACGGATGCTGTCAAGAGTCAGACGGCATCAGCACCCGGACGTTCATTCCAGAACCTCTCTAACGATTCTATTGTAAAGGTGACAACAGAGATGATGGAAATACCAGGCGTATCATTAATGAACACAGGTAGCTTGAAAATGCCAACGACTTCCACAGACATGTCCACACAGAAACAGAAAAGCTCAGGGATCTCATCGGTGAGGGCTTCCACAGACAGCGTGAAAGTGTCGGAGGTATCGACAGAGAATCTGTGGCACAGAGAAGGCAGACACCAGAGATATCCTCGGATGGCTTCTTCGAGACATCCATGCAGAAAGTGCCAGTAGAGAAAATGGAAATGCCAGCCACATCCACATTGAGCGTTTCCACAGAAAACATGGAATCTCCAGAGACGTTCCCAGTGGACCTGACTATACAAAGAATGGACACACCAGAGACAACCACGGGTGAACTTATCCTTGGAGAATAGAAAGACATCGCACTTGTTATCTAAAACTCGAACAATGGCAGACTCAAACATATCGTCAACACAAAACCAACAATCTAACCAAAGAGGCAGAGAATTTCAAAGTCATTGTGACATCCAGCCAAAACCAAGGAGAATTCTAGAATCACCCGCGACAAAACGTGCTACCACGGCCATTGGAAATGATCAGAATGTCAACGAGCCCATAGATCTGTCAACACATCTGGCGGCTTCTCATTGTCAAACTATACCAGAGCAGATGGTAAAAGACTGCTTCTGCTTGTCTTCACCACACAATATGCACGAAATGACATAATGGACAAAGGGTATGATAATGTTCCTAGGCCTGGGTGCAAACCTGTCTCAAATGCAAAATTGTTGGATAGGCAAGCCAGCCTTGTGCGAAGTCCAGCTTCGTCACAGAAAAGTACCACAACTAACTTTTCATCACAATCTTTGCACAAGGAAATCGTAAATAAAGAATCCTCTAAGTATTCTTCTCGAGCAATGTATGATGATTCAAAGATTGTGAACAACAGTACTGCTACCATAGCTGCTGTGGCAACAATCGAAAATCATACCACACCTGCTATGAGCCCCAGTGATTCAGCAAAAAAGAAGAGCATGTAAACATGACATCTGCTTCAGGTATTCCAGATACGAATCTACAACGAAGCGGTCCAAACTGCAGGGCAACAAAAGCAGAGTTCCAAAGCAGTTCAGGTGCTGTGTCTACATCACGCGAAATAAGTTCAGCTCAGATGAATGATGCAAACGATTCTGCCCCTGCTGAGGAGCACAAACTAGAGACAGTGACTGTTGTTTCCAGTGCGAAGGCTCCAGGGGATTCAGATGATAGTGGTCAACATGACACGACAAGAAACCCATACTCGCTAC
>JADBJO010002872.1:267500-270000 GCA_016801955.1 Conus betulinus
AGCTCTTAATATCTGGAAGCAGAGGGCCAGACAGCCCTAAAGGTAAAGGTAATGACGGAAGCAGCTGCTTGAAAAGAAAAAGAACAACAAAAAAAAATGTAAGCTTCATTGGGGTTGAATTTCCCAGCTTGGTAACGTAGCTGAGTGATTGAGACATCTGTCACGAAACGACTTGGCCTTGAGACGCCCTCACATTCTGGAAGAGCAAGGCTGGAATCCGGACAGAAAAAAAAAAAAACGGCAAAAAGACAAGAAAAAAAGGAGTGAAAAGCAGAAATAGCAGTATCTGGAAGCCTTGACGTGGAAGCTTTCCGGCCATCTTGGAGTGGAAGGAGTTGAACAGTATCATGAGGAAAGGGGAGTATGGAGGGGTAGAGGGGAAGGCAGGAGGGGGGGTTCTTCTGGAGAGACCTGCAGTTCAACAGTAACACCGAGGGTAAACTAATAGTATAATAGTAGGCCAGCTACTACGGCACTGTGGTTGCCATTTGTTCACACCACACGTGAGGAAGTCATCCTGTCAATGGCATTTCCTGACTTCAGCATTCTGGCACCTTTTCTTTGTTTCTTGATCCCCCCTCCCCCTCCATCCCTCGCCTCTTTTACCCTCAACATCTCTGCTGTGTCTGTCTGTCTGTCTGTCTGTCTGTCTCTCTCTCTCTCTCTCTCTCTCTC
Organism: Conus betulinus; assembly: GCA_016801955.1. NCBI lineage: Eukaryota > Metazoa > Mollusca > Gastropoda > Neogastropoda > Conidae > Conus > Conus betulinus. The sequence continues at coordinate 268,176 of JADBJO010002872.1, forward strand.
TCTCTCTCTCTCTCTCTCTCTTTTTTTTTTTTTCTTTTGGAGTGTGTGCCTGTCTGTCTGTCTATATGTCTCTTTCCTTTCACTCGAGCTCTCGTCTGCCTGTGAGTCTGACTGGTTGGCTGTCTGTCTGTCCCTGTCTCTTTCTCTCTCTCTCTCTCTCTCTCTCTCTCTCTCTCTCTCTCTCTCTGTCTTCCCCCAGTCTTTCCTCACTTAATTTTAAGATAAACATGATTGTTATGCATATATGTAAACATTTTGTATGAATACCACTTTATTGTGTCACTCTCATTTTCCCATTTGAAGCTCCTTGCGTGGTTGATGTCTTACTGTAAGGGAAAGAGCTCGATCTGACAAACGAAACAGAAAAAAAATGGACGTAAATGCTTGTTAATGTTTTCAACACCCCAGAAATGGATAGCAGAGCTAAATGAGTTCATTGTTAGCCAAAGAAAATACTTTTTAAAAGCTGATATGGGATCTGTTTAGCCCCAAAAGGAATGTGGCAAAAAGGATCTGTAGCTGATATAGGTATTGACTTCGGACTCGAGATGAATCCAGCAAGATCTGGTATGAAAAGAAATCTTTAGCTGTTACAGGACCTGGCTGGAGACTGAGAAAGAAGTCTTGCAGTGACGAAATGAATGACATCTCACACAGCTGAGGGAAGATAAAAAGTTGAATCCATACAACACCCATGAATTAATTGCAATATTTCGATTTATTATCAAACCTTTTTTCAAGCATCAACAATGGCCAACTGACAGACAGCACAGCATAGGATTCTGTGGTTGTGGAACTGCAATGAGTTCACTGGAAAAAGAGTTCACTGGAAAAAAATTCATTGAGGGGGGGGGGGGGGGGGGGGGGGGGGGGGGGGGGGGGGGGGGGGGAGTGTAGGAAGGCATGGAGAAAAGGGACGGGAGGAGGAGTGAAGGTGTAAAGGGTGGAAAGCAAAGAGTGGGAAGTGGGGGGACGGTGGGGAAAAATGAGCTGGGCGGGGGGTGAGACACTAAAGATAACAACAATCATAATAGCAATATCAACAATTATCATTATTGTTACCACTCCCTTTACCACCATTATCGTCAGCAAATTACTAACTTAATAAGGGTGGGGGGGACGAGGGGGTAGATACGGGTATTGACTGGACGCCTGGCTCAAACACAAGTACTGCAATGACCGAAAAAAAAATAAAAGAACAGGCAGCAGATACCGACAATGACTTCAGACTTAATCGAGTCTAGCAATACCAAAAATTAAAAGAAATCTTTAGCTGACACAAGTACTAAATCAGCACCCCTACAAACTTGGAAATAACCGAAATGACAACAAATGTTCAGCTGATGCGGGTAGGCCTACCGACTTCAAAACCCAGCAATTTGCCGAAATGAAAAAAAAAAATCTTTAGCTGATATACGTATAGATATCACAAACGAGCTTGCAATAAACAAAATGAGAAGTTAACTTTGGCTGATTGAGGTATTAACCACAAACCCAAATGAGTCTAGCAATAACAGAAACAAAAACAAAAGACAAACAAAAAAGCAAAACAAAAGATCCATTGCTCTTAGAGTTTCTGACTTCAGACCCAAAACGAGTTCAACAAGAAACAGAAATGAAAAGAAACCTTTGAACCAATAGAGATACTGACTTCAGACCCAAAACGATTCCAACAATGACAGAAACGAAAGTTTCAGTTACAATTTCAGTTTCATCAAGGAGGCGTCACTGTGGGTGGACTAGTCCTTATACACTACACTACATCCGCTAAGGTTTGAGACCACACTGCGCATCATTCAAAGCTGACGGATAAACAAATTAATGA
>JADBJO010002872.1:275000-279146 GCA_016801955.1 Conus betulinus
TGCCTTCTTGCCCAAGACTTATTGCACAGATAATTAATAAACTTAGGTGAAACATTTGGAAATCAAAATTCTCTCCTGATGTATACGTGAGGGGAAAATTGTTGTCCATCATATTCTACCAGACTGTCCAATTTTACATGGCGATACTGATTAAAAGGTATGAATATTGCATATTTTGAAAGCATTAACCATGTTTTGTATGACGCATGTATCATGGACATCGCACACGTTATTATCAGAGTTGGGCAGACTGTTGTGATTTTTTTTTAAATTCTTACTGGGGTGTCTAGATTCTCATAAGTAAAGGACAGAGGTGAGAGAAAATGAGCAGAGACAGTAGGTCTGACATCCTCAATAATCTCTGTTGACTCTTAATATTGGCTAATATCGTCGATGGTGAACAGACGTTCAAGTAGCCACTGAACTGAACTGAGCTGAACTACACTGAACGTAGTGGTTCCACCAGACGCACGTTCACCCTGGCTGTGTGACCAAGCAATCATCGTCATCGTCAGTGAAGAAGGGCTTAGTAAGTAGTCTCCTGCGTATACTGGCTTAGAACATGCGCAACTCAACACTGTGCACCATGACTCGGATGCAACGCAGCGTCTCCTCCGGCGAGTTTCCTCATGTTGACCCAGTATTCATACCTCGCTGTGGACTGTGAGACGACGAAATGGACGAGGCTGATTGAAGTGAACCCAAAACGGGCAACTTGGGACTAGTAATACTACACGAAAAGCAGTCAAGACGAGACCGCAAAAAGTACATAAATAAGAGATCGCTAATTTCAGTGTGTGTTAGTGTTAATTGGAAGCTGTTCTTTCGCGCTCTCTTCTCTCCACGTTGTTCACCCCCACAAAGGCCCCTGCTTAGAGACACGCGGTGCACGTTTACCAAACACGCTTTCTTTGCTCGGAAGTCGTCGCTAATTGTGTGCCTGTGATATAATGTTCTGTTTGTTCACAAGTTCAAGTTGCCCTGCAGCTGTCATCTGACTTTGCGAGCTCCACGTGCTTAGCAAGCTCTCTATCTCTTTGTCTCTCTGTCTCTGTCTCTGTCTGTCGGTCTGTCTGTCTCTCTATCACCCTCTCTGTCTCTCTCTGTCTGTCTGTCAGTCTGTCTTTCTGTCATTCTCTCTCTGCCCCGCGCGCGCGCGCGCGCGCGCGTGTGTGTGTGTGTGTGTTTCTCTGTGTGTACGTGTGTGGGTGTGCCGTGCGTGCGTGCATGTGTGCGTGTGTGTGTGTGTGTGTGTGTGGGGGGGGGTGGGAGAGAGAGAGAGAGAGAGGGGGGGGGCAGTTATGGGGAGGCAGGCAAGGAGGGTGGGGTAGTTCAGCCGTTAGTAAAACATAGATTTATGGAATATCTTTATTATCATTTTTTTTATTCTTGACAGGGCCAGGACCGGTTTCTTTGTTCAGCTGAGATTAACTTTGCATTCGCTAGCTTGTATTAATGAGATGTTGTTTTCCCTGAGACCAAACTTTATTCAATACAGTTTTACTTGTGAGTCACTGCTGTTTTTGTTTGTTTTTGTTTTGTTTTGTTTGTTTGTTTGTTTGTTTTTCTCTTTTTCTTTTTTTTTCTTTTACTTTTTATTACACATTTATTTTTCTTTCAGGGATTCTGGACAGAATAAGGGAAACATGATAAAAGAAGAAGCCACATAATCAAAATCAAAACATATATACACACACACAAAAGAAGAATATGAATAAGTGCAAGATATTCCTTGCAAAAAAATTACGTACCATTACATTTAATTCTTTTTCTGTCATGGCTTCACTGTCCTCTTATTTACATTATTTCACCATACACAGCCACACCAGGCATCGTCTTCTCTCAGCCACAGAACCCCCAGACTATGGTGAATCATCAGCTGCAGATCGTCGTGAGGCAACCCACCAGAGGAGACACTGCCCTGCCCGACTGTTGAACCACTTGGAGACATTAAATGGTGCTTGTTTTACTCAGCATACATGGGACACTACATACTAAGTCCCGCGTCATAAGGAGATTGAAATAGAGACAATTCCGTGGACGCAGTCAACAAAGGATGCATGAAACTCTATGTGCACATGTGCCGAAAGCTAATTTTCATCCCTGACCCCAACCCTGACCTAATATATCCCTATCCTTAAACCTGAACTCTCCAGAAATTTCAGAAAATCGTGTACATTGAAAGTGAAAAGAAAAAACTCCTTGGAGTTTGAGATACATGTAATTGTGATCTTTCTGATCTTGCGTTTCCGAAAAATCGTCCACTCCTCCTGCTGCGTCCCCTTCGAAGTTCGCTGTTGTGTCAATCCAAAGGTACTCATGAACTGTCAATAAAACGTTTGATAGAAAGTCACCAAGGGCTGGATATGCAGAGAATTTGAAAGTGTTATTTGATGATTATTTACGTATATGATGCTACAGAGGTCCATTTCGGTCCGACGCAGCATGACAGATCTGTATTTTAAGCTTCCCTTCACAAAACATGCTGACATCAGCCAGGCCCGAGAGATGCAGACACCTGCAGGGTTTGGTCAGAAAATTTGAGTAACACTGTCAGAGACGCACACATTGAGTGGATGAAACATGGCTGTATGGTTATAGTCTTCCCTTGTGATCCTATGATAGACTCAACACTCTCGGCTAGGTATGACCCATGACCGAAAAACCTCCACAAATGATTGGCACTGAGGGGACTCGAACTCAAGACCCCGCCCCCTCCCCTCCCCTGCTGCTGCCTGCAACCCGCGACACTAACCCTGAATCATTTTCCCACTTTTCCTAAAAACAACTAATCTGTAACCAGACACACCCGTACAATTTTCTTTGTGTAAAAACTAAGAATTTTCAGTATGTATTTCTAGTTCTTTTTGAGATTCTATATCGTAACACTTTCTATTCCTTGGAACTTGACCGTACTCTCTCTCTCTCCTCTCTCTCTCTCTCTCTCTCTCTCTCTCTCTCTCTCTCTCTCTCTCTCTCTCTCTCGTGTGTGTGTGTGTGTGTCTGTGAGTGTTTGTCTCTCTTTCACACACAGACACACACAGGGACACAAATACTCTCTCTGTCTCTGCCTCTGTCTCTCTCTCTGTCTGTCTGTCTCTCTGTTTCTCTCTCTGTCTCTGTCTCTGTCTGTCTGTCTCTCTCCCTCTCTCTGTCTCTCCCCTTTTCCCCCCTCCACCATACACACACAGACCAAGAGAGAGAGAGAGAGAGAGAGAGAGAGAGAGAGAGCGGTGCAATTCACTCACACATTTTAGCACAAGCCCAGCTTTCTCCTTCCTCTCCCACCCAACACCCCCCCCATCATTATCACCACAGACGCATCGTGTCAACACACACACACACACACACACACACACACACACGAATGCACGCGCGCGACACCACACACACACACACACACACACACACACACACACACACACAAGCAAAAGAAATCACTCCGAGTTCAAGGTTGCCACATTCTATTCTGTATCCGATCTCAAGCCTCTGTCTGTCTGTCTGTCAGTCTGTTAGCCACCCACCCACCCACCCACCCGCCCCACCTCCCTCCCTCACCGCACAACCCGTGAGAGAAGCAGACAAACTGTTGAGAACTGAGCAGTTAGAACAATACACACAGCTTACCGTTGGTTGTGTCTTGCTTTGCTGTCGCCTTTTGTTGTTTGGCCGTGTGTCAGGCCTCTGGCGTTGCTTTTGTTCCTCTTTCTCCGCTGAATCTTTTACCACCTGTCATACCAATGACTGATGATGCTGCCTCACTCTTCCTGCCTCAACTCATGCATCCTTCACCACGCACACATAACAGATAGTGAGGATAGATACACAGACATAGAAACAGGGGAATGCACTCATACGAGAGTGTGTGAGCTCGACCACCCCTCCCCCCCCCCCCACACACACACAAGACACACACACACACACACACACACACACACAAGACACACACACACACACACACACACACACACACACACACACACACACACACACCACATACGCTCACTCACTCACTCACTCACAACTCAAACAAACACACATGACAGACAAACAAAATCAGACACAACACACCCACAGCAAGACAAACAGACCGCTGCAACATCTGAGCCAATCCCACAGCCATGATCGGTATGTCCTTATTGTGGT
>JADBJO010002873.1:0-5000 GCA_016801955.1 Conus betulinus
TGTGTGATAGAGATACGTTCACAAAAAACAGAGTCCATTCCATGGCTTTCTAACAGCCTGCACCAAATTTACCAGCAAACATGTCTCTTCATTCGACGCCAGGTTCGTCTGCAACTTAATAAATGGCTTCAACAATGCTGGACCTATGGGGTGTGTGTGTGTGTGGTGTGTGTGTGTGTGTGTGTGTGTTGTGTGTGTGTGTGTGTGTGTGTGTGTGTGTGGAGTTATGAGAAACATTTACTGAATATGCAGTTCCTGGACTGCAAACGTTAATCTTAGCACTTTGGGGGAGTCCTGCACAGGCCGTTTAACTGTTGCAAAGACAATGAACGTCCCTTTCGATAGGGGTCAAGCACAAGATGCTTCTCAAATAGCTCACAGGTACTGCGTTTCACTGGGAGGTACGCTGGCATTTCCAGCCTGTGTGTATGACTGGGGTCCGATGCTTCCAGTTTTACAAGCAATAGCCAAAAATTACGTGGACTATGTGGTTGGTTTATTCATTGTGAACTTGCCATTGCAGTCTATGTATGGACACTGTATTTTAAGTGAAGACAAAAATGTCATTTATCATACTATAAACGTGAGACCTGATCATGTGAAGCATACTCGGGAAAGAGTTGTCTGACTTTGCAGTGGTCACCCAGAGAAGTTTTCTTCCACACCGATCAGTCGTGTATTACTCACTTGCATAAGCTTGGTGCGATGTGTACGTTATTTGAAAGTACCCACAATCTAAAATCTCATCATTCAAACATGATTTCCATCACTAGCACGTCAGTGAAGCGACAGTTTATGGTTACATGCCATGGTGGTGATATCACACACGCATTTTTCCTCTGTGACTCTGATGCCTATACAATGGTTGTCAAGCTGAAATAGATTGCAGTTTTTTCTTATGGATCACCCGACTCTGACTCATTAAATCACGATGTCAATACAATTCCCTTGTTCCAATGCAGTGATAACCGCCATTACGTTATCAATCAATCTGGTCTGTAACTTTGCCATCGAGTGTCGGGATAAGAGCGATGAATCGTTTTTTTATCATTCAAACTGTGTAAACAGATTTACGTGTTCCAATGGTCAGTGCTTATCTGTTGACAGTGTATGTGACCACCTGTTTAACTGTTGGGATGAATCTGATGAAAAGAACTGTCGTGAGGTGAGGCAAATTTACAGATATCAGCCACGTTTCCCATCCCCTGCCCTGATCGATTTTGACACCAAGGGTCTGTCCACTGCAACTCCAATGACTTCCAACCAGTCCTGTCCTGACACCCATTATCGTTGTCCTGGACACTTCAATGACTGTCTGCCTGTTTATACACTGTGCAATGGAATGTACGACTGTATTGACCACCAGGATGAAGAGAGATGCGAGGAACTGAAATGTCCAGGATTTTTTTCGATGCAGAAGTTCTAGAATTTGTTTGCATAGTGATCATTTATGTGACGGCTGGTCTCACTGCCTAATGCATGATGATGAATTACTGTGTGATGTGACATGTCCTTTAAACTGTCAGTGTCAAGGCCACGCACTGAAATGTGGTCAGATATTTCATCCAATACAGTTCCCTCAGCTCCGTTACCTGGATGCAACAGGCTCTGGCATGACGCTGTCTGATATCTGCCACAACAGATATCTTATTCACGTCATCTTTGCACACTGTTCAATAGATCACATATCTAACATGACATTGTTAAATCTAAAAGTGTTAGACCTTAGCAACAACCAGCTGAAGCAGGTCAGCTTAGCATCTTTTCTTGGCTTGGAAAATCTAGAAACATTGTCGCTATCTAGGAATCCTCTCACTTCTCTGGTTAGGGTCAGGTCTTCTGCTGTCCAGCAAAAACAGACTGACAACCATAGACTGTCACATACCACCACTTACCTCGTTTGACGCTCAAGTCTTCTCATCCTTTCCTCAAATACGGAAAACTGAACCTGACTTTCACTTCCGTTAGCATTTTTCTCAGCAGTTTTCAGTCTTTACCTCTCCTGGCTGAACTGTACATGGACGGCAGTCCCGTTAAAACTTTTCCAGCTGATATTTTCGCACATCTTCAGCATTTAGTTGTCATACACACGGGAAATTATAAACTCTGTTGTGATGACTTTTTGCCTCTGACTTTGATAGCGGTTCGTGCTGCGCCCCTAAAGACGAGATTTCCTCGTGTGAAGATTACTCCTGTCGTGGACGTACCGTGCGTTTTTATGGATGATTGCTTCTCTATCTCTGTCTGGCAACTTATTCTCCTCTGTATACGTTTGCCTGTCATGAAAAAAGCTCTCTAACTGGCTTCAGTGTCTTTGTCATCGCACTAACCGCAGCCGATTTCCTGATGGGAGTGTACATTGCCATTATTGGAGCTGCTGATGACAGGCTCAGAGGTAAATACCTCCACTGTGACGACACATGGAAGAACAGTGTGACGTGTCATGTAGCTGGCTTTTTCTCTCTACTGTCGAGTGAGGTGTCCGCACTGATGATCTGGCTTATCACGCTGGATCGCTTCATTGTTCTTCACTTTCCATTCAGCACTCTGCGATTTGAGAAAACATCATCACTTGTAGCTTGTGTCTTGACTTGGTTGGTTGGTTGGCTATTAGCTGTGTTCCCTTTACTGCCAATGACAAGACACTGGGAGTTCTACAGTCAGTCAGGTATATGCATTCCACTGCCTGTTACAAGACAGGAATTCAAAGGAAAACTGTATTCTGTCAGTGTCTTGATCGTATTTAATTTCACCTTATTCTTGCTAATCTCTTCAGGTCAAATCCTTATCTTCTGGTCAGTAAAAGCGTAATTCATTGAACACGAACTCCACGAAAGTGTCACAGGATCTAACTATTGCCCGGCGCGGCTGATCAATATTGCTGTTACAGATTTCATGTGTGGTTTCCCCATTGGATTGTGTGGGATGTTGTCACTGGCTGATGTACCAATCCCTGGAGAAGTCAATGTCGCCCTGGCAATATTTGTTCTTCCTTTAAACTCTGCTATCAATCCTTTTATGTATACGTATAATACATGGGCAGAAAGAAGAAGCAAATCCGAGAAAGCTAAAATGCTGACATGGCTGGAAGCTAATATTCATGTGCTTACAGACCAACAGTGTGTTTAAGGGGGCAGTACTACTTAGCATAGAGCAATTTTAGTTTGATTTTTATATCTGAAGTAGTTTTCATCAGATTTCAATAAAAATTGGTCACTATACTGAAAAAAACATTGATCTTTTATAGAAAATTTGGTTTTATGTTTTATCATTTCTTGATTGTGTAATTAGTCAAAGACCATTTCTATAGCGACTGAATTCTATTTATAGTAAACATACTACTCTGACCCATTTTATTCAGCTCTGAGTTCAGCTAGAGGTATAATTTTTTGCATGTAGCTGTAAAAGTAGTTTACCTGGATTATGAACCTCCAATATATCATTTCTACGGTAACTTTCTGAGTTTCACACTTTTTTAAAAAAAATGCTACAATTTGTCAAAATATAACACAAATCAAAGTATCATAAAATCTAAGTTATCACAGGTATAACCCTGAATGAGGTTCATAATCCAGCTTTTTATATGTAGAAATGGCACACAAAATTTCATAGCTCTAGCTTGGAAAATAACAGAGATATGATTACCAATGTTGAAGAAAATGTCACTTTTCGGCGAAAAATGTCGTTGATAAAAATAGGTTGCAACATACATTTGTGAGGTCAATAGCAGCCTGCCTGGTATGGAAACCCTCCAGTTCTGCTAGTTCTTCTCTGCCTAGCCTCTGAAGCCTCTTCCTCCTTCTGTACTCCTTGGTAGCCATAGGGGCCCTGCGCTGGGCTGTCAGAATGCGGCTCGTGTCTTTAGCGTGAAGGAATCGCTCGGTGAACAAACCCACAGACAGGCCTAGCTTCTCCAGGATGTGCCCAAGAGTGTTGGCACCATCATTGAAAACACACACAGCAATAGCTACTGCAGTGTTGACAACTGTCAGGCCATTGTTTTTTGTTTTGGGGGCTGTATTTCCAGATCACACTGTTGATACTCTCATTAGCATTCTGTGTATAGCCTTCTAAACACTTCTGTAATAACTCAGTCTTTGCTAGATCCTCGAACACTGGCCTGATGGCTTCCATGACTGCATGTGGTAGATTGTTTTTTTTGTGCCTGTATGTATCTAGAGTGTTGTTTGCTTCTGCTTGTTTGAATGTGCACCATGTAATGGAACACATGTTGTGGTAGTGTCTGTGTCTGCCCATGTCATCAAGCTCATCAGATGAGAGCTTGTGGAAGAAAAATGGCCCAGACAGCTTCTCTCATCTTGTTTAGGTCATGCTTGTGTGCTCTGATTGCATTTCCATAGTAGATTTGGATTTTATTGATTGCCTCATCTGTCAGCCTACCCTTCCCTCCTATTGTTTTCCCATCAGCTAGTGCCCTGCCCTTCATCCCTTTCTTCAAACTGCGTAAAAATTGGCAAAAATGTTTTGATCTAAAATCCCTACATCAATGATTCTGTTCCCTTCTACTTTTTCATTTATCTCAATATCATCATCAATGGTATCATCATCATCTTCACTGTCAGAACTAGAACTAGATGACTGATCTGCTTTACAGTACCTGTTGAAAAGTTTGATCTCTGACCGAGTGGGCGTGGCACTTGTCGATCTCTTGGATCCTGAAGAGCCAGGCTCGCTGTCAATAGAAGTGTCCACACGAACAAAGTCTTCCTCCACTGACTCGACACTCACTTCACACTCATTTTCTGACTCTCTGCAGTCCCTTTGCCTTTTGTGTTGGTTTCCACAAAATCAGCGCGTTTTCCTGCGCTTTCCATATCCCTTGGGGTCTGAAGGCGTGTTCGTGGCTTGTAGAACAAGAAAATCGATCGAAAATAGTGCTAAAAATCCACAACGCACGCTACCAGTCAGGGCGCAGACATAGCGGATGACGTCACTATAGGGAGGCGTTATTATCTGCTGTTAGCGAGGGAGTAGCTTCG
>JADBJO010002873.1:10000-11863 GCA_016801955.1 Conus betulinus
TTGTGAATCTTGGGAAGGTGATAGAATAGAGGGGTGCGAACGGATTTCATGTCATTGATTGCCCATTTAGAGGTGTTGGTATCGATTACACCTGTATCTAGTAATTTATTGACAATATGATTGGAAGTTTTCGCTATTGGGTGGTAGGGTCTTTGTCTACTACACAGTAATGGTCAGCATTATTTAAAGTCTATAAGCTTCATTTATATAGTCATCTGTATTTTGCACAACGACTGTCCCACCCTTGTCTGCCATACTTATACGGATAGTTCTATTCATCACAAGCTGGCGGAGTTCTCTCACTGCTAAACGTTCACTAAAGGCCAGATTGTCAAATTTGGGTTTGAGTGTTTTGAAGTTTTCAACACGGCTAAGTAAAGTATCACAAAAAATATCCAGTTCTTTTTCCCTTCCTTTGGGTGGCAAGAATCCTGTAGGCTTGTAGAATTTCGGAGGGGGTCAGAGTCTGAAGGGGTGTCGGGGTCATAGAAAAGTTCCTTCAAACGAAGTTTTCTGCAGCCTTCAGCCACGTCGTCACACAGTTGGCCGTGGTCCAGGGATCGAGGGGTGGGGCAGAATTTGGGACCCAAGGACAGGACACGCATCTGTTCGTCCGTCAGCTTTTCGTTGGAAAGGTTAACGACTAACTTTCTGTCTATCACTTTGTTATCATCAGACACTACCTTGTAGTTTCTCTTGAACCTTCTTGCTCCACGTGTGTTAGTTTTTCAATTTGAGTAGCAGAGAGAATCTACCAGTTTGGAATTTCTAGCGTGCAGTAAGGTTTCTAGTTTCCAATGTTTTTCTTGAAGTAGAATTTCCTTTTGGCACAGTACAGATGGTATTTGAATCGAAGAATTCCTTCGAAGGTAAAAAAAATCATATTCTTTAAAAAGGTGGTAAAATATGTCGTCAAGAGATGATCTTTCTTTATCGACAAGCATCTTGTAAGTGTCCCTACACGCCCTTACAATGTCCACACTGGCAGCAGTTAAGATACTATTCATTGAAGCGTGTAGGAAAGGCACTTTGGGCAAAGCATCATGGCCGAAATTGAGTCTCATACCTTTTGGAGTTACACGATGGTTCAGACAAGAAGTAAGGAAATGTACATGTGACTCGTACCTCACCAGTCTGTCCACACTTCTAGTGATGAGCACCTTGCAGTCAAGGGCTGTCTCCATTGTGCTGGATCCAGTGAAGGATACGGAGAAGATCAGCAATAAACTTGAAGTGAACAGCACAACAGGAGACACACAGTGGAGGATGTGATTTCTTGCCTGGATCGTTGCCGATTCTTTGAGGTTTTTCATAATTGTTTAAAACAGAGAGTTTAAAAACCACAACAGACAAGATAAAAAGATTTCCAAAATTTTCGGCTTTACTGCCTTCCTCAGTGGTGGTGAGTCAACTGGCCGGCGAGTCACACAACATTTATCCATGCATAAAAAGAAAGTGAATAAAATTCACTATCTTAAAACAAGAAGCTAAAAAGGATTTCACGTACAGGCAATCGTTCAAATGGAAGGGGAGCAAAGGGACGGAGTGTGTGTGTGTGTGTGAGTGTGAGTGTGAGTGTGTGTGTGTGAATGAGGGGGGGGGGGGGGGGGAAAGGGGGGGAAAGGTGGGGGTGGGGGGCGGGGTGGGGGGGGTGGGGGGTGGGGTGGGGGGGGTGGTGGGGGGGGGGGGGCGGAAGGTTAGGGGGGTGGGGGGGGGGGGTTGAGTGTAGGTAAAAGGAGTTCCAGAGGCGTTAGAACATGAACAGTTATTGTAGTGCGTTGAGTCCGAAAGGATGGAGAGTTTTCAATTTTCTTATCCAGAATTTTTCCCTACAAATTCTGTGCGTGTGGCTGTCTGAAAAAA
>JADBJO010002873.1:14046-29046 GCA_016801955.1 Conus betulinus
GGAGTGAGAGGACTCGAGAACGAGAGACAGAGATAAAGACAAAAGGGACCGAAGAATAAAACCTGGGAAAAAGAGGGGGGGGGGGGAAGAGTGGTGGTGCAACGACGAGAGAAGAAGAAGAAGAAGAGAAGAAGAAAGAGAGAGAGAGAGAGAGAGAGAGAGAGACGAAAGGTTTGGAGAGAGAGAAAAATAGAATTGAGGTGAAAGGTCATCCGAGATAATGAGAAAAAGAGTGAGAAGAGAGGTGAGAGAAGAGATAGGAGAAGATCAGAAAAAGAGAGAGAGTGAGAAAGAGAGAGAGAGAGAGAAAGAAAGAGATAGAGAAAGATAAGGAAAGAGAGAGAGAGAAAGAAAGAGAGAGAGAGAGAGAGAGAGTAAAAGGGGGGGGGGGAGGCACTATTGTGTTTTGCAACAGAATAAGTTGCGGAGGAAGAATCAGACAAAAAGGTAACAAGGAAATGAAAAATAAGAATCAATCCATTCCTAACCTAATTAAGTAATTGAACATACCATAAATGGCAATATTAAACTATGGTTGAGCAATAGAATCATGATATGAAACTAAGGGAGCGGGGGCAAAGAAATAGACGGAACTGGACGGGGAAGGCGGTGGGGGGGGGGGGGGGGGGGGGGGGAGGGTTTGGGGGGTAGTGTGTGTATGAGGGGGGGAGGGTAGATAAGGAGGCTTTAGGTTATTATTAAAAAAAAAAAAAAAAGGGGGGGAGAGAAAGAGGGGGGTGGGGAGAGGTCTCTCGTTCTCGAGTCCTCTCACTCCCGGCCTCTCTTTCCTGATCCCCCCCCCCCCCCCCCCCCCCCCCCCCCCCCCCCCCCCCCCCCCCATCGCATTGTTCCACACCGCTCATTCTCTCCCTCTTTCCCCCACCCCCCCCCCCCCCCCCCCTTTTTTTTTTTTTTTTTTTTTTCCTCTCGACTTCTATGTTTTTCTACGCCTCTCCCAGTATCTCTCCGTCTCTCCCACTGCTCCCTCATTCCCGTTTCCCCTCCCACCTCCGCCCCTCCTTGCTCTAGGTTGTTCACTTTCTTTTTTTCTCCCCCTTTCCATCTTCTTCTTTCTCACACTTCTTTTCAACCCCCCCCCCCCCCCTTTCAACCCATCTCTTCTCTCTCTCTTGCACTTCATCTCTCTATTCCTCCCCCCTCAGTTTCCTAAAGTTTCCTGACAGGATTTCGGTACCATTTTCCCCGTGATCCCCTGTCTTCCAAGAGTTCATAGTTTTTCTTCTCTTCCCCCCCCCTCCCCTGCCTCCTTCCCCCCCCCCCCCCCCCCCCCCTCATCTCCCTCTCATACCCACCGTACCTCGTATCTTAAATGCAATTTTAATAATCTTAATGGAAATGCTAGTCCAGTTATGGTATGTGTGTGTGTGTTTTGCAGCCTTCCCTGAAGAAGCCTTAAAATAAAGGAATAAAGGCGAAAGCTTGGAAATGAAGAGCTGTGGAGTGGGAATGGATGTGTGCGGATTTTATTACTTCTTGTGGTTTTAACTAACGACTATATCCAGCACTCTTATGGGGAGCATACGTTAATATTTTGTGACATAGGAATGTGTTTTGTTTGTCAAAGGATGGTTTGCGTGTGTGCGCTTATGTGTATTCAGAAAATCCCACCGTTTAAAAACAGAATTAGTGCCGATAATGACGTTTCAGAGGAGAGTCTTGTGGATCTCACAACATCGCTGAATGATTTGTTAACTTCCCCCCTGTCGTGATTTGATCGGGCAAAACATCTAATGTAATGCCTGATAATGTAGATAATAATTTAACGCGTTTAGACTGCACCTTCGTAACAACACGTTGTGTCATGACTATATCATATGTTCTGGAGATACTTTACTTAGGACATTTTTCTTACCTTAGACGGTAAACACTGTAAACATATGTGCTGTGTGTTGGGGGTGATTATCTTGGGCAGGATGTGTAAAGACATAACCATCAAGGTTGCTACACATTGGAGACGAAACATGAAGATTTTGAAAAGAAATGGTATCCTTATATTGATTTTCTAGATAAACTAAGTAAAAGAATTCGTGGCATGCTAAAGTCAAGAAGCTAATGAATCTGTACTGTACGAGTATATTAACAATATGAAATGAAAAGATGCTCACCATATATTTCAGGTGCTCCCCATATATTTATGTTCGAAGAAAGGGACTCCCCACCCACCCCCTCAACCCTCCCACCCACCCCCCTCCACCCATGTGTGTGTGTAAAGCAGAAAAGTGATTTTAGAGAATTTATGACAGGGAGACTTTTTGTGAAATTTCTCGTGTGATTTTTTTTTCGTTAAAAAAGTATTATTACTATTATCATAAAATGTCCTAAATGTGAACGCAATGTGATTTGTTTTAGTATTGGATATCTCTAGGCTTTGTGTGCATGACTTTTATAATTCCTATTTTTTACCGTTCGCTCTTTTTTTGAAATGTAAAGCGCTGTTGAGCATTTTCATGGAATATGCGCTATACAAATAAAACATTATTATTATCATTGTTATTAACACAGAGAGTTTTATGTATTCAGGAATAAAACAGAACTCACCCCATTCACTTGCAATGTTTTCTGTTAGTATTGAGGAAAGATACACATATATACTTTCAAACAGAAATCGAAGGGATTGAAAAGATATTTTCCGTAGCGACGTGCGAATAATTATTCAGAAAAAAACAATATCAGGTCAAGTGATACCCGCATGACACTGGTTCACGCTGTACAATTAATTGATCTGTCGTTAGTTGTGATCTATTTTTATTTAATAATAATCTGAAAAAAATGAATATATGTTTTAAAAAAATGCTTGTTTATACCAGGAGGAAAGGAAAGGGTCTGGTTGGTATGACGTCGAATGCAATATTTCTAATAGAAACCAAAACAATTATTTAGAAAATGAAAAGATCTTAAGATGAAAATCAGAAAAGTCTCTATGCGGCTAGGAGGGATTATAAGATGTTAAATAAAAGAAGGGGGAGAGGGATGTATAATGATTCTGCGTAAAAAGGAAATATTCCCTAAACGACCAGAAGAAAATCTAGCAAACACGAAAGAAAATGTTGAGAAAAGTATGGACGTCAAATAACATTACCATAGATGACTGGTCTAATCTCATCAAACGTGTGTTAGGAATCGAATTTGAACAGGAGAAATAGGCATGCGACATAGAAAACGAAGATTATGAGCCAAGCTTATCAGGAAACGAATATGAACAGGAGAAAAGGCATGCGACTTTCAAAACGAAGATTATAACCCAGCTGAGATCGCCCAGTTACAGAACAAGAAGTGCCTGTAACTGTCAATATACAAACTAAGGCCTGATAACTTTACCAGGAACTTGTATTAAATGGCTTTAGTTATCACATTGTGATTTCATTATGACATCATGCAATACTTAACTTGAAAGGAGAGGTTTCCCTTCTGTTTTGGAGAGAGCTCATGGTGTCATCTCTGTACGAAAAAAAAGAAGACCCAATCATTGTACAAGTATAATTATTCTGTGTAACGTAAGCAGTAAACCTTCGAGTTCTGTTACAGTCAAGGGATTGAAAAAAATGGATCGAAGAATATACATTTACAGAAGATATCGAGAAAGGTTCTTTGAAAAAAAAAAAAATGCTCTACCAAGGATTTACAAGTTTCCGTTACCACTATCCATTCAGAAAGTTCTCACATAAAGTTCTCACGTAATTGAAAGCTATATATGGTAATTCTGTTTTTTTTTAAGGCATTTGACACATGTCCTAAAATATTTGCGGCCAATACTGTGACGGAATGGTATTAAGGTACGCTGTATCGGCGCAAGACAAACATGCATCAGGAAGTCAAGGCTACAGTATAATGTAGGGGTATATCTAGTATTGTTATCAACTGTGTTCCTGGTGTCAAGCATGCAGATGTGTGCAGTGATTTCTCCCCTTTTATAAATAAACTTGTTGTGAAAACTGGAAGGCGTGGTGTGCATTTCTCACAATATTTTGCTGAATTACTCATTCTACTCTTTACCGATGATACTGTGCCGTGTCTGAACATCTACAGGTCTAGAGACGCAGTTGAACTGTTTGTCTGGAGCGCCGTTTAAACTGAAACTTCGAGTTTACATGGATAAAAGTGGTATTCTTGTTTTCACAAAAGGGGAATACTTACCTGCTTGTTAAACTGTAACAAAAATATGTGAAGCACCTTGACGTCCATTCTTCTGTAATGTCCTGATGTAAGTTAATGTAAGTGATGTAAGTTATGATGATTATCAAAAGCGAAGAAGGTAGCTGATAATATTGCGTACAGTCAAGTGAAAAATTATTCACTAGATGCCTTTATGGAAATGCATGATTCGCAGATCCAATCTATTCTTCAGTATGGGGCAGAAATTTGTAATGTGCAGAAAAAAAGGTGCTACTGTCGAAAGTGTTGATTCGTTTGCAGTGAAACGTTTTCTTAAAACCGGACGGCGAACGCCGACTAATAATGTTGTTGTTGTTGTTGTTGTTGTTGTTGTTGATGAAAGTTAAATGCATACCAAATGTAGGTGAATTCATAACAAAAAAATGATTAAGGATTCGTTGAAAAATAATCAGAGTGAGGGAATTCGGATTACCAGTTAAACATGACAAAGTGTTGTGTGATTCAGACTGTGAGGGGAAATGTTCAAGGGTTTCAAACATTGGTAGTCTCACCTCCTGGTATATCGCTTTCTTGAATGCCATCAGGCCGCCTCTAAGAAAATGCCCATTGACGGTGAGTAAAGACCCACTGACCCACTGGGAAAACCCTGTTGTCAGCGGGAAAGACTGCAGCCTGGGATCCTCTTCAGAGTGTGCATGACATCGTGTAGTGAAAGCTTGGCGGTGTCCGGAGTGGTACTGTTTTCACCTGTCAGCGGAACAGCAACGAGTGGGACTGCAGGAGGCGCGCAGCAGTTCGTCTATTGCTGGCTTCTTTTGCTGGCACGCTTTGGGCTGGTACTTTAATGGGGGTGCTTCCATGGAGGTTGTGTGTTGTATATGCGTAGTGGTGACACAATGGCATCTGTTCAGTAGTAATTATGTCCTTTTTTTTGTCTTAATGGAATGCTCTGTGCGTGCAGTCTTTTAAAGGTGGTGCAGCATTGCTCCTGGCTAATTGGTTTGCCAGTTTTTAATTTTTTTTTTAAGCACAGTACTTCTGTGGGTCCCACTGGCAAATTCAGGTTCTCTCTTCTTCTTTTATGTATGTATGGTTTCGGACAAGCTCTGGAAACTTTGTGTGCTAAATGCGAGGTTCCCGCCGCACGCACCACTACCGCCCACCCTCACTTTGGTTTTTTTTTTTGTCTCACCTTCTGCGATGCTTCAGTGGCACCGCATCCACGCCACTCATTCTGACCCCTCGTCCACATCCACAGCCCGGCCCGACCCGTGAGAGCCCCGGCACCGGCAATTCACAAGGAGCAGTCAAGTCGTTATGAGGCAACGCATCGGTGGAGACTGCATCGCTGCCGAGTCACTTCGGCGGTGCTAAGAGGTGTATGCCATGATCCATCATATGCAGGACACTAAGCTTCCTATAAACGACAGTAAATGATTTCTTGAGGAACCAACGTCAGTAAGCTCCCCCTCCAGAGAGCGCCACCACGTCCATCCAGCGACAGTCCTCTTCAACATGCCGACATTGATGACCCCGAGAGAACCAAACCAAGGCCGTAGACGCGGAGAAACAGTCAAAACTGAGGCCACCATGAGATCAGGGCATGAAGGATCATAGAATTTGAAACTTCTTTTTATGCTGATCGACGAGGATGGAATGATGAAGATGAATCTGCTGATATCCATTCAGCGTTGACACTCTCATCGATGCGACTGCGTGACAGGGCTGTACTCTACGCCTACCTCATAACATATCCTGGCGTCAACCAGGCCCGAGAGATACAGCCACCTGCAGTGTCGGTCAGGAAATTTGAGCAACACTATCAGAGACACATTCATTAGTTGTATGATAGAAAATTTGGCTCCAGTCTTTCCAGCTGAACCCATAGCAAACTCAACTCTGGGTAAAGCAGGTCGGGGCAGAAAAATCTCGCAAATAATTGGCTTTGATAGGAATCGAATCCACAACCTGTCAACCAGAAGTCCGCAGCACTACCACATAACCATAATGGCTGGTTATGTGGGACTCACTTTCTGCAATCTTTTAAACAGCGTCTAATCTTTTTTTTTTTATGTTTCGTGTTTGTCAGCTTATTAGTTTGATCGACTGTTCGTTTGCTTGTTTGTCTGTCTCATTTTGACAAGAATGGAAACACCAAATTCTTAGGAGCGATAGATTCTCGGTTTATAGTTGATATGAAACTGCAATTGGCGTTGAACCCTACATCAAAATTATGTCGATAATGCTGTAAAGTGGTGTCCTGTGAAATTCAGATATAATTATCCAAATACTGTTCTTCAATCAGAAAGATATTAATACAAATCAGAGCAAAATTCATGTGTCGCTACTCTACGTTAAGAAGAGAAGAAAAAAAGCAGCATGGTGTTATGTGTTTCCAGCATTGCAAAAAACTGCGCGATTATTAATTCTTAGCTTTTCTGTTCATCAAAGTGTGAATCACTTAGCATCGCCATTTTGTCCAGAAAGGAAGATATTTTGAAATGGTTAAATGAACTCCTCAAACTCGATGGCTTATTCGTTTACAGTAAATATGAAGTTGGTTGGTTAGCAGTGTCTATTTAAGGGTGTGTGTTTTTTTTTTTCGCTCGTTGAAATACAGTAACAAAAACTAAATTGTTCACAATAAACAATGTTCATTCCACTTCAAAGAGTCGTTGGTTTATTTGAACGAACCTATCCATTATCAGTATAAGAATCTCTCTCTCTCCTCTCTCTCTCTCTCTCTCTCTCTCTCTCTTACCAGTGCGAGCCTAGACTGTGTGTGCGTTCGTGCGTGCGTGCGTGCGGTGTGTGTGTGTGTGTGTGTGTGTGTGTGTGTGTGTGTGTGGTGTGTGTGTGTGTGTGTGTGCGTGTGCGCGCGCGCGCATGTGTGTGTGTGTGTGTGTGTGTGTGTGTGTGTGTGTGTGTGTGTGTGTGTGTAAGTGGTGTGTGTGTGTGTGTGTGTGTGTGTGTGTGTGTGTGTGTGTGTGTGTCCACGAGTATGTATCTGAGAG
The DNA here is from genome assembly GCA_016801955.1 of Conus betulinus. Lineage (NCBI taxonomy): Eukaryota > Metazoa > Mollusca > Gastropoda > Neogastropoda > Conidae > Conus > Conus betulinus. The sequence goes on from JADBJO010002873.1 coordinate 21,195, forward strand.
AGAGAGAGAGAGAGAGAGAGAGAGAGAGAGAGAGGAAGGACAGATAGACAGAGACAGACAGACAGACAGACAGTCAGACAGACAGAGACACAGACAGACAGAGCGAGAGACAGACAAAGAGACAGACAGACAGAAACACAGAGAAACAGTCTTATAATTGTCTACTCACCTGCTCAGAAAAAAGAACAGAAGAACAGACAGAGAACAAACGCAACTGGAAACTTCATCATGATCCCCCAAAACCTTTCCTTAGGCACACCCACAGGACACGTTTCCAAACCACGAGTAACGATTGTAGCCGGCGTTCAAGGCTTGTTGTAACTTATGTACCCACGGAATGTCCTCTGATATTCTCTGTTCCACATTCTTCGGGCGGTCCAGGGACACTCTGTCAGCCAAGCCTGTAATTAATCAGTCATTGGGTATGTACGTATAGCCAGGCTTTCGAACAGCAAAGGAAGACAAGGTGTTGGATACCCTACTGAAAGAAAAAAAAAAAAAAGAAAAAGAAAATGTCGTCTCGAAAACCCAGCACGTGTCGGTAGTTCGACTGTGGCGGGCGAAGGGTTAGAAAAAGAGGGCTATAACTCTGCCATCATTTGGAAATCGTCTGTGGTGGCCGGCCCGCCGTACCTACCTCACGCCTACGCAGAGAACTTCAAAGACAGTCGCTGCAGGCAGTGCAAGTCCTAATGGCCACACGGTTGACCCTAACTAGTAAACCCCACCCTGAAAACTGCCCCTGTACGCTTCTTCTTTTTTTTTTTTTCTCCTTTAAACAAAAGATGGTATTACAAAAGCGATCAGTCAGTATCCCCTGTCATCATGACCCCAGGAAGAGATTAGGGGAATGCGAAACATGCACATCATCAATGCTAAAGGTTCAAAATATTTGTGTCCTGTTATTAGAATCATCTGCTTCTGTTAGTTCATAACTATTTGTTTATAACAATATATAATCTGAGTTTAGAAATGATGAGAGTGAATGCACATTACAATCTTATCAACGTTTGCTGTTCGTTTTGTTTGTTTGTTTTGGTGTTTGTTTGTTTGTTTGCTGCCGGCACTTTTGAAATCAACTTGCAGGATACATAATTTATTGACAGCAAGCGCTGTGATAAAGTGCAAGCAATAATTCATAGACTGGTGATACCGTTTCCGGAGAAAGTACCATGAGTACGCACGAATGAATCAGCCTAACGCTTTGTGTTGGAATTTGTGCAGTTCTAGTTTCACATTTTTTGTTGTTGTTGTGTGTTTTTTTGGGGGGGGGGGGGGGGGGGCATTTTCTTTTAAACAGCCTATCAACCTCCACACTAGTAGACTCAACATTTCAGGTTGAAGCTGATCCTACGGTAAGACTGTTTTTAATTTAACTCTACTTCAGGTCTTATTTAAACGATTTCCACTCCGACATATATAATTACATTACAAAAAAAATTGGGCACCACACATAAGTTTTCAAATAGCACTGAAAGCAAAGTTAGGTTAAATCAAGAGATAGGCCCATGCATGCAAAATCAAAGTTGAGAAAGAGAAAAGAGACATAAACTCTCTCTCTCTCTCTCTCTCTCTCTCTCTCTCTCTCTCTCTCTCTCACACACACACACACACACACACACACACACACACACACACATACACACACAAAACACACGCGCGCGCGCGTGCGTGTGAGAGAGAGAGAGAGAGAGAGAGAGAGAGAGAGAGAGAGAGGAAGGAGAGAGAGACAGACAGACAGACAGACAGAGACAGTATATGTCGGGTAATGTGGAAATGTCCGTGGCATGAATATGCTGTATACCCTGGTCCAAAGCCCGTACACCGGTACAAAGTGCTCGGTCAAAAACATTTACATATGAGGACTTGTACTTGAGGACTTGACTGGCAGGGATGGTATATAAGATGGTCATACCATACTGACGCTCTCGAAGTCAGCAAACAATACATGAAAACAGGTCTTACAGAAACCAGACGTAACGCACCAAGGAGACAACATCAATGTTCAATGAAAGGAAATGCTCGTGAGAGAGGAAGTTTTGTTTTTTCAACGAAACAGTAAACAACAGGTGTAATGCAAAAGATACATAAACGTGTGCGTTTCTTTTTTTCTGGACAAAAAGCATTAATTCTGCGCACAGGGTAGTGAATAGTGAAATGAAAATGGACAAATTGTATAAACAAAATGCATAAAACAAACAATAGATGAGTGTAAACCGAACAGTGAGCATCAGCAAAGTGATTCTGCGGCAGTGCTACGTCTCCTCCGGTAGGTTGCCTTTTGCCGAGCAGCCTGGGAATGGTACCATCAGTGAAAATGGAAGGAATAGGAAGAGGACGAGAGGGAGAGCAGGGGGTAGCATAGAGGACGAGAGCAAAAACTGTTTTGACTTTTTTTTTCGTAAACAGACAAATAAGCAAACAAACAAACAAGCACCAAGGGGAAAGATGACACTTACTCTCTGCAGAAACTCCATCTGCTTTGAAAGTCAGTGTCTGTTTCTCAGGATATAAGTCTGTACATTCGTCTGTGAATGGTCCGTGTAAGGTCTACATGTAAACACATTTCAAATCAAAGAAGGAGAAGTAGGTAAACAAACTCATCCATTTTTTTTCTTAAAAAAAAATCAGATTCTGACTTTGAAGTGGAAAGAAATAAATTTCTTTATTAAAGTGAAGTTGAAAATAAAATGAGGCAGGGAACAGTAAACAATAAGCAATAAACAAGTAGGGTAGGTCTTGCTCCTGTAAGAAAACCTACCATAGACATTCTATGTTAGGTTTTCTTATGGGAGCAAGACTTACCATACTTGTTTATTGCTTACTCTTATCAAAGGTTTTATGTCAGCAATTTAATTTTCAGTTATGCAAGTTTTAAGATTTTTCTTCCAGGCTTAACACTTGGTTGATTTTGAAAAGGCTTTTAATTCAGCGATAACACATAATTGTAACCTCTTCTGCAAAGTATGGGGTTTGTGACAAAATTTACAAATGTTTGACTAGTTATAATTTTGTATTATGATTGTGTTAAGGCGAGAGTGCGATCTGACGCAGATTTAGCAGATTATCTCAAATGGTCTGAAGCAGGGCGGTGGGCGTGTTCCTGTTTTATTTTCTGAATGACTGACAAAAACTGTTACACAATGCTGACGGCACAATGTGCATTGTATGAATTATGCTTTGGAGACTTACGTTTTCAGCCAATAATGTGGTCCTGACATTAGAAACAGTGACGGGAATAAAAGCAGTCAAACATTTTAAAACAATAGAGAAAAAAGATTAACAGGCAGACCGATATGAGGATGCAATTAGGTTAACAGGGGTTTAGATTTGTGGATGACCCAAGACGTTTATGATGTGAACATTTTCCATAAAGGTATTCCAAGAACGATGGCCTGATTGTAAAAAGGGAAAATGGAACACTCATAATCAAATAGTGATATGTTGAATTCTATAGAACGTACAGCCATTAACTCTGTTTACCTGATCATATATCAATAAAAAAAATAGATTGACATCTGAAAGATATGACTAGGTGTCGATTTGGTGTGTTTTGTGCGGACTCCCGCTGGGAGGTCGTGGGTTCGAATCCCATCAGAGTCATGTGGGTTTTTCTGCCCCGACCGGCTCCTACCCAGAGTTGAGTTTGCTGCGGACTCAGTTGGGAAGACTGGGGACACACAGTCGAGTTTCATCCACTTAATGGATGCGTTTCTGAGAGTGTTGCTCAAATTTCCTGACCAACACTGCAAGTGTCTGTATCTCTCGGGCCTGGTTGACGCCAGGATATATTATGAAAGGAAGCGTAGAGTACAGCCCTGTCATGTAGTCTCAGACCGAAATGGAAATCCGTAGCATCATCTTAATCATCCTCATTCTCATCGATCAGCATTAAAAAAAAAAATGTCTCAAATTCTGTGGCCCTTCATGCCCTGCTCTCATGGTGACCTCAGTTTCGATGTCCTCTCCACGTCTGTGGCCTTGTTTGGTTCCGCTGGGGGTCACCGGTATCGGCGAGTCCATGGGGGCTGTCGTTGGACGGACGTGGTGGCGCCCTCCGGAGGGAGAGCTCACTCACGCCGGCTCCGCGACTAAGCAATTATTGTCGTCAGTAGGGGGCTTAGTAGGTGGTGTCCCTGCGTGGACGGGGTGTGGGATGAGCGGCGTGGGTGTGCACTGCCTCTGAGGTGGCGCAGAGGTTGAGACAGCTTTAAAGAAAAAAAAAAAAAAAAAAGCGTTAATGTAAATGACCAGTCAATCTGCAGCATGAATTGCCATGTGAATCCCTATTCTAAAGGGCTGTAACCTTTATGCACAAAACGTCTGTCTCTCTCTCTCTCTCTCTCTCTCTCTCTCTCTCTCTCTCTGTGTGTGTGTGTGTGTGTGTGTGTGTGTGTGTGTTGTGTGTGTGTGTGTGCGTGCGTGTGTGTGAGTGTGTATGAGTGTGTGTGTGAGTGACAACAATGCTTGACTTGTACCAAAGCCAAGCGCAGCGATCAATTTACCTCCGAACAAACACATCAGGTAAAAAAAAAAGAAGAAGAAAAAAGAAAAACCGAACATTCATATCGACCATCTCTTTTTCTCTTTCTCTTTTCTATCCCTTTGCCCCATCTCGTTTTCTTCATCCTTGCCCCCTCCACCCTTCATTTTCCCCCTTTTCCCTTGTTCCCATATCCCTCCTGCCCCTCCCGACAACAATAGCATATAAGGACAAAGGCACTATTCAGGGAGACATCAAAGACTGTCCATTTTGCCGTTTGTACTAAACCACACACACACACACACACACACACACACACACACACACACGACACCACCATCGCCACCACCACCACCACCACCAACAACAACTACACACACACACACACACACACACACACACACACACACACAACACACAAACACCACCACCACCACCACCACCATCACACACACACCCAACACCACACACACACACACACACACACACACACACACACACGCATAGAGAGATAGAGAGAGAGAGAGAGAGAGAGAGAGAGAGAGAGAGAGAGAGAGAGAGAGAGAGGGGGGTATAACATAGTGACAAATCGGTCATAACTCTAAGATCAGAGAGGAAAGAATGTTCAGGGGTCAACCACTCACCGTTAAAAAGAACTCAGGCTGCCTTTCGTACCGATCTTGCCTATTAAGGGTCGTGACTGTGCATAGTAGGGACTTCATTAGGAAGGAGCAGAGAGTACAATGACAGAAAATGGAGCACTCACGTGGCAGGCAACGTGGCTTAGTCTGAGGTAGAGGGCCGTGATTTCTGTGGAAAGTGCGTAGGAAGCTGTCCCGACTAATGGTTGTAGGGTAGATTTCTTAATTGAAAAATGTGCTCTCTGATTTTATGTAAGTTTTTTTTTTTTTTTTTTTTTTTTTTTTTTTTTGTGGCTGGCAGCTCTCCTTCTCTTAGTCTCTGTCTCTGTCTCTCTGTCTGTCTCTCTCTCTCTCTCTCTCTCTCTCTCTCTCTCCTCTCTCTCTCTCTCTCTCTCTTAATTCCTGCTCGCAGCTCCACTTGTCCAGTGTCCTACTTTATCCCATCAGTATTGACTTTATGATTATCTGTGCTGAGACTACTTGTCGCAAGGTTTTGTTGCCATCGTCCATGTTAGTGCGTCATAACTTAATTGATCTAAATGCTTGGAAATGTTAATGTAGTTCCTACTCAGTATCAATTTTTACATGTTGTTCTCAACGTTCATGTCCTTTCGACTGGGACCGCACAGTCGAGTTTCATCCACCTAATGGATGTGACTCAAATTTCCTGACCGACACTGCATGTGTCTGTATCTTACGGTGCCTGGTTGACGTCGGGATGTATAATGACGGTAAGCGTAAAGTACAGCCCTGTCATGCAGTCTCTGAGCAGAATAAATCTGAAGCGTCATCTTCAATATCCTATTTTCATTAATCAGCATAAAAAAATGTCTCAGATCCTGTGGTCCTTAATGTCCTGTTCTCACGGTGACCTCTGTTTTTGTTTGCCTCTCCACACCTTAGTTTGGTTCTGTCGGAGTCACCGGTATCGCCCTCAACCGTTCGAGACGGAGACAACTGTGCAGCTTTCATCACTCTAGTCCCTCCACTCCCCCCTCCCTCCTTCCGCCCTCCGGGTCCTCCTACCCCCCCCCCCCCCCTCTCCCGATGTCCCATCCCATTGTCCACCACCACCATCCCCCTCCCCTACGGCCCTGGTGAGAACATCTGTCGGTGATGTCATCATTTGAATGCGCTTCGTGTATCTGCGTTATTTGTCTGACCGATTTATGAGGTATTGTTGGCTATCAGGTATGTCTGACTCCATATTATGTGTGATATGTGATTTCAGTCTGATCGCGTGTAATGTTTTATAATGTATGGTATGTTTAATTTGCATTTTATGGAAGCACAGGCATTTTGAGGCACGCAAGAGCCAGTGAATCATTGACAGTAGTAAAGAATGGATCATGATAATGGCCATATTGACCTCCTCTAAAATGGAACACATAAGTAATGGGGAAAAAGCAAGCGGAGACTGCTGAACAATATGAGAAATGTAAAGGTGATGACAGGGCTGCATTACGTATTTAAATTGGGTTTGCTTGTTTGTTCTTTTGTTTGTTTTTAAGAGATATATAGACAGACAGAGAGACAGAGAGACAGACAGATAGATAGATAGATAGATAGATAGATAGATAGATAGATAGATAGATAGATAGATAGATAGATAGATAGACAGGCAGGCAGACAGGCAGATAGAAAGATAGATAGATCTTTTTTCTTACGGGATGTCTTTAAATGCTGGAAAGAGGTCATAGAAAATAAAATGACATTTTAGAAGACTAGCAGAGAGAGAGAGAGAGAGAGAGAGAGAGAGAGAGAGAGAGAGAGAGAGAGAGAGAGAGAGAGAGAGAGAGAGAGAGAATACATTTTTTTAAAAAGGTTGTAGACCTGTCTGAATGCTTAGGATTCACAAACATATAATGAAAATTATCTTATGATAATGAATGTAAATAAACCACAAGCGCGCTATCTTCACTTGTGTGAAAAAATATGTATTGTGTTAGAATGATTTCAACACGTAGTCTACAGGATAGCATTATATTTTCTTTTTACTAATTGTTATTAGAACTACACGAAAGCTAGATGGCCTAGAGTTATGATGGAATACAAATACATTTCCGGGGAGTGGGGGAGGGGGAGAGAGAGAGAGAGAGAGAGAGAGAGAGAGACAGAGAGAGAGACAGAGAGACAGAGAGACAGAGAGACAGAGACAGAGAGACAGAGACAGAGAGAGACACGGTTTTTGGATGATTTTTTAATATAGGCCGTGACCCCTGATGAAAGGATATGGAAACAGCGTACAATAAGTACAATAAGAAAACACAGCGATGAAAGCAACATGAATCACACACAATTGACCTTGAGTGTCAGTATTTTTCTCTTAATTTAAATGCCTTGTACAGATACAAAGAAAACTTTCGATCCATGATAGGATCAATTCATGATAACAACAAGCTTAGTTTAAGCAAATAAGGTTGTCTGAAACAATTGGGATGGATGAAAGTTTACCTTAGTTTAACAACGCTTGGCAGCTAAGAACAAAGGTGTAATTCGTCTTCACTGTATATTTTGCATGAAAGACACTGCAACAATCTTAATTACTAACGAATACAGTTGAGGGCGTAATTTGCTTAGACAGAGTATAGATTAGTTTTCACAGTACGCTAAACTCGTATGTGCGTGTTCTCGGATCTGCTCTCAAATGTTTATTCAGGGCAAGCAAATGAACAGACTTACAATGTCCTGCTGCTTTATACATCCCTCAAACTTCTGAACCGTACTG
>JADBJO010002873.1:41546-44046 GCA_016801955.1 Conus betulinus
GCAAGCTTTATATCATTAAGTTGTTACAAATCCTTAAATAATATATCTGTCGAAGATCATTGTCTAATCCTAACAGTAACTTTACAGTGATAATAACCAGTTGAAATTTAAAAAAATGTTAACAACAACAACAACAACAAACTCTGATCAGATCTTCGATCCACCGTATGATCCAAATCTGTACCAAAGGCTCCTGGCGTAAGTTAACTTGTTTGTTCAAGGGCCATACTCCTTTCCCCACTATGGTTCCAGTTTCAGCCATTTCATTATCAATAAGTAAACATCTTGCAGAATTATCGTATGTCTACCATTAGACTAGCACCAGCGTTCACTTTCCGTTTTTAAACGTTTCATGTTTTCATCCTATGGCAGTCGAGTTTGGTCAAAACAGGTTCAATAATTGATGTTCTTCTTGCTGTGTTCTTTGGTATAAGCCTGATGATAGACAAGCAAATATTTTATCTGATGACAGACAAACAGATGCATTATCTGATGCCACCAGAATACAATATCTGATGATAGACAATCAAATATATTATCTGATGACAGACAGATGCATTACCTGACAATACATAATCTGATCTGACAGACAAAACAAATACATCATTTCGGGTGAAGACAAAAGAATGTGATTGCCAGAGACAGCAAATCACAGATACCGTCAAAACTGGAATCTCGGTCTGTAGCCACGACGGTCTTCACAATGGTGCCAAAGGTGGTGGTGCAGTTAGTGATGGTGGCAGCGGAAGACAGACTAGGGTTCCCTTCCAGAACATCCTGGGCGCTGGCAGAGGAGGGGGAGAAGGTAGGAGCGTTGTCGTTGCTGTCGAGGATGCTCAGAGTCACTGTGGCGCTGCTTGTGTGCCCCCCCTGTGTCCGTCACCTGGCGAGAGAGAGAGAGAGAGAGAGCGACAGACAGACAGACAAAAAAAGAAAAAATGCATAAAACAATGGGTGAGAAGCGGGAAGGAGAGGGAATAACAAATCAGGCAAGCGTGTGTGTGTGTGTGTGTGTGTGTGTGCGCTCCATATGATACAGTAAACTGGAAGGTGAAATTCTCTTCAATTGATCCCTTTCCTCTAATGAAAAAACAATCAATATATATTAAAATACAGAGGGAAGCGGACAAAACTGAACTAATTGTGATGACAATACTGAGACGCTACCGCCACTACAACCCTTTACTGTGCTGCTATACTTACTCTTGCTACTGCCGCCACTGCTTCTACTAATAATAACCAGAAGAGACGTTTTGTTTATATTTGAATCGCAAGTAATAATAACATGTGAGAGCAGATTGAAAGGCAGGGAGTGGGTGGAGAGGAAGAACGGTATGTAACAAAAAACACTTCACCTAATGAGAAATACAAAGACTATATGGAACACTACGCAAACGACTCGGCAAGTTTTTTTTTTTTTTTTTTTTAACGTCTGTTTTTAAACTATTTTATTGTATTTTATTCATATACATACATATATATATATATATATATATATATATATATATATATAGATATATATATATATATATATATATATATATATATATATACTTTTTTTTTTTTTTTTTTTTTTTTTTTTTTTTTTTGCGTACGCAGGCTGACACTCCTGCTGACACTCCCTGTAGAGACAGGCAACAATTAATCCCATCTGCCCAAACAAAGGGGGTGGAGTTTAATGTTTATGACCGTTTTTCTTATCCCGCCATTAAGGCAGCCATACTCCATCTTAGGAGAAGGTGCATGCTATGTGTAACGTGTCATCTATACCAACGGCAAAACTGGCCTTCTCTTTCGAAAGGTCTTACGTGCGTGTAAGATGTTATGCGTGCATTCACACACCGAACTACGGTTTACAGTCTAATTCAAAGGACTGTATGGGAAATGGAGTCAGAACCAATGTCAAGTCCGATGGAAAAATCCCCCTGTACCGAAACGGCCCGCGGCGGAGATTCGAACCTGCAACCCCAAGATTACGAGTCCGGCGCTCTACCACTGAGCTATTCCGGCCCCCGGTTTTTAAACTATGGTCTTTTTGTTTCGGCAAAATACGGCTCTATCACCCACTTTCCCTCTCCCTCCACCTTCTCGTTTCATCTCGCAGTCACTGCCAGTCCATCAACCTCTGTCCCCCTTTGAAACCCCCTTCTGTACTACAGCACTGAAACATCTTGACTTTGATTACGCTGCGGTCTCTGTCTCTTTCAGAGTGACTGCATGGTGGGAACATTATCCGTGTGTGGAGTCTTTCATTTCCTAAGCATCGAGTATGCAAATCGTCAGCGTGAGGTAATACTTTGACGTGACATGCATGACGGTTATTGTGTAGGCGTGGTCTTGGTCCAGCTTAGTTCCGTAATTATTTCGTGATCCATTTATTCATATCTCCAACTCCGGGTTGATAAAAATGGCATCCATGCAGACAGTTGTGAGTGTGTGTGCGCGCACGCAGGCACACACAACCATTGTCGCTACCACCACCACCACCACCTCCTCCACA
>JADBJO010002873.1:91546-104046 GCA_016801955.1 Conus betulinus
GGCAAAGAAGTCTGAAAAAAATGTGCCTTTACTGCTGAGAAAGTGCTAATAGATTAATAAAGTGTGTTTGATGAAAACTAGACAATCTCAGTTATTCATATTTTCATTTTTTTCCCGTGTACAGGTGCAGCTATTTCAGCGGAACATTATATTCCTAGTTTGTGCATTTCGGCGTCCATCGTTCCCTCCGTCTAACACACCTTGAACAAGAGCTATTTTTTGCCAGAGAGCCAGCGCGGCTCTAGGAAAGAGAGATATGCATTGATATGATACTTGCTGCTAAACAGCTCCGAGAAAATAGTCAGGAACACAATGCCGACTTGTTCTCCACCTATGTTGACCTGACCAAGGCCTTCGATACTGTCAATGGACAGGGCCTGTGGAAGGTCATGGCCAAATACGGATGGCCATCGAAATTCATCTCTATGGTACGGCATTTCCATGACGGCATGCAGGCCCGAATCCAGGACAACGGGGAGACATCCAACCCATTCCCTATCATTAATGGCGTAAAGCAAGGCTGTGTGTTTTCAGCACCCACTCTGTTCAGCATCAAGTTCCCTACCATGCTGACTGACGCCTTCAGTAAAGCAGAGGCAGGCATCGACATCAGATTCAGAATAGATGCACAGCTTTTTAACCCTGAAAAGGCTGCGGCAAAAACTAAGGTTATGGCAGAGTCATCATCAGGGACTTTTCTGTTTGCTGATGACTGTACTCTCAATGTTACCTCAGAAACTGACATGCAGTCCAGCATTGAGAAGTGTTTTCATAGCCTGCGCCAAAGTCGGTCTCACCTTAAATGCAAAGAAGACGGAAGTTCTGCATCAACCCGCGCCAGATAGACGCTGTGCCGTGCTTAACATCTCAGTCAATGCTGTGAGACTCGCTGCGGTTAACAAATTCGCCTGCCTCGGCAGCACACTGTCTCAGAACGTCACCATCGACGACGAAGTGAGCATCAGAATTGCAAAAGCAAGTGCAACCCTCGGCAGACTATACACCAATGTTTGGAATAAAAAGAGGCATCAGTCTACAGACCAAGATGAAGGCATACCGAGCAGTTGTTCTCTCCACGCTCCTCTACGCGTGTAAAACGTGGACAGTGCCAACGGCATGCCAAGAAGCGGAATCACTTCGATACAGCCTGTCTCCGAAAATGGTTGAACAAAAACGGCAGGGCAAAATCCCAGACACAGAGGTGTTTGATCGAACAGTCCTGGCGAGCATCCACACCATCCTGATGCTGTCTCAGTTTCGATGGACAGGTTATTTAGCTCGCATGCCAGACCACAGCTATGCAAGAGGATCTTCTACGGTGAGCTATTAGAAGGAGTGCGTTCTCAGGAGGTCAGAAGCGCGTACACATCCATTCTTCTGTAAATGTACACAATAAGGAATAAGGTGATCAGTTGTCAAAGGCTTTAATTCGTGTCTGAGTCTACTGATGACGTCTTACGACATAGCCACAAAAAGACCTACGTTAGTTTATCAACACGTCAACCTGTTGTTTTTTTCATGTGAAATGTCAGCATATGTTGTTTTCAAAAAATTCTTGCAATCATCAGAAATGTTTTGGCACTTATAAGAAGCACAGCGAAATAAAACTGTGAAAATGATGTTAAAGATAAGTGACGACGACGACGACGACGACGACGACGACGACGACGACGACGATGATGATGATGATGATGATGATGATGATGATGATGATAAGAAGAAGAAGAAGAAAGAAGAAGAGGGGAGGAGGAGGAGGAGGAGGGAGGAGGAGGAGGAGGAGAGGAGGAGGAGGAGAGGAGGAGAAGAAGAAGAAGAAGAAGACGGAGGAGGAAGAAGAGGAGGAGGAGGACGACGATGAGGAAGAAGAAGAGGAGGAGGAAAAGGAGGAGGAGGAGGAGAAGGAGGAGAAGAAGAACAAGAACAAGAACAAGGAGAAGGAAGAAGAAGAAGAAGAAGAAGAAGAAGAAGAAGAAGAAGAAGATGATGATGATGATGATGATGATGATGATGATGATGATGATGATGATGAGATGAGAGAGAGAGAGAGAGAGAGAGAGAGAGAGAGACAGACAGACAGACAGACAGACAGACAGACAGACAGACAGACAGACACACACAGACAGAGAGTCCACTTTATACATTTTAGAGCCTTCGCTCTCAATATTCATGGTTAGAAACAGAAAGTACGATCAACAAATGCCACACTACATGATTAAGACAGGAACAAAAGCAGGCAAAAAGAAATATCTAAAAAAGCAAACACCAAGACAAACACCAAGAATAGTACAAAGAACATTGCTAACAACAACCATCCACCTCGTGTTCTAATACTATCCACAGTTGCCACTTCCAACCACACAGCTTCTTGGAGAAAATCTCCCACAAAGTTACGAGGTCACCAGTCCCCGAAGGATCGCACGACAGGCTGTGCCAGTCTTTATGAATTAGCATGCCAGTTTGTAGCACTGGTTCTGATAAAAAAAAAAAAAAAAAGAAAAGAAAAGGCCTTCCGGGAAATGTATGCTGCCAGTCTTGAATGATTTAACATTCAGGGCTAGGTTGCCGGTCCTTGATAAAACGACGCACCTGGTTATGCTGTCAGTCCCTATCAAGTGACACACCGGGATGTACGTCTGGTCCAGACAAACTCTAACCTAACATTCAATAATGGCACCTCCAGCTACACTGGTGATGTTGTCTGGCCCTGATGAAATATGACAGCGACCTATGTTGCCAGTCCTGATAGATTCTGGTCCAGAGAAAATCTAAAATTGAATAGTGCTGCAGGTGTTGAGAAAATGACTGTCCCAGCTCTGTAGGTGATGTTGCCGGCCTTGATAGAATATCACACTGAGCTATGTTGCCAGTCCTGATGAAATATCACACTGAGCTACGTTGCCAGTGCTAAGAAAGTATCACATTGTGCTATGTTGCCAGTCCTGATGAAATATCACACTGAGCTACGTTGCCAGTCCTAAGAAAACATCACCCTGAGCTAAGTTGCCAGTCCTAAGAAAACATCACCCTGAGCTAAGTTGCCAGTCCTAAGAAAACATCACCCCGAGCTATGTTGCCAGTCCTAAGAAAACATCACCCCGAGCTATGTTGCCAGTCCTAAGAAAAACATCACCCCGACCTATGTTGCCAGTCCCTAAAAAACATCACCCCGACCTATGTTGCCAGTCCTAAGATAACATCACCCCGAGCTATGTTGCCAGTCCTAAGAAAACATCACCCTGAGCTATGTTGCCAGTCCTAAAAAAAAAAACACATCACCCTGGGCTATGTTGCCAGTCCCAAGACAATATCAGTCTGTTCTCTGTTGCCAGTCCTTATAAAATATCTTACTGAGCTATGTTGCCAGTCCTGATAAGATATCGCACTGTGCGATGTTGCCAGTGCTGATAAAACATCAGACTGAGCTATGTTGCCAGTGTTGATAAAACATCACACAGAGCTATGTTGCCAACGTTGATAAAATATTTACACTGAGCTATGTTGCCAGTCCTGATGAAATATCACACTGAGTTATGTTGCCAGTGTTGATAAAATATCATACTGAGCAATGTTGTCAGCCCTAAGAAGATATCACACTGAGCTATGTTGCCAGTCCTGATAAAATATACATAAAGTATGTTGCCAGTGCTGATGAAATATCACACTGAACTATGTTGCCAGTCCTAATATCACACTGAGCTATGTAGCCAATGCTGATAAAAATATCACTCTGAGCTATGTTGCCAGTTCCGATAGAATATCACACTTGAGCTATGTTAGCGGCTTTTATAAGATCAAACAAAGAGCTATGCTGCTGGTTCCGATAGATTGGCACATTGAGCTGTTTTGCTGGTTCTTACAAATTATCACACCAGGCTACGTTTCTAGTTTCCGTTTATTGGCACATTGAATTGGTTTGCTGATCGTCATAAAATATTACACCGGGCTACGTTGCTGGTCCTGATAAATTTGGACATTTAGCAATCTTGCTGGTGGTCCTTTTTGAATAACACAGTGGGTTACGCTGCTGGTCTTTGTAAATTGGCATATCTAACTTTTAAGCTGGTCATTTAAATATCATATCAAAGTATATTGCTGGTTCTAGCGAAATGGCCTGCTGGGCTGGGTTATATTACCAGTTCTGATAAAATGGGATCACCGGGCTGTGTAACTGGTTCTTAAGATATCACACTAGGTCATGTTGCCGGTGCTGATAAAGAATTACGTCGTTGCTGGTCCTGATAAATGGACACACATGAACTATTTTGCGAGTCCTTCTAAAATTGTATACTGGGCTATGTTGCTGGTCCTGATATATTCGCATATTCAGCTATCTTGCTCGTCCTCATAAGCTATGACACCAGGTTATGTTCCTGGTCTCGAGATATTGGCATATTGATTAAGTTTGCTCTTGAATTATTTTGCTGTTCCTCATGAACTATCACACTGGGCTATCTTGCGTCATGATATATTGGCACACTGAAGTCTTTTGCTGGTCCTTATAAAATATTACATCGGGCTGCGTTGCTGGTTTCGATATGTTGGCACATTGAATGCTTTTGCTGTTTGTTTGTTTGTTTATTTTTTTTAATGTCACACTGGGCTAAATTGTGGTCACGATACATTGCCACATCAAATTTTTTTTTTTGCTGTTCCTTATGAAATACCACACTGGGCTACATTGCTGGTCCTAATAAAATGGCACACTGCGCTGTGTTGTCTGTCGTAATGAAATGGCACACTGGGCTACGTTGTCTGTCGTAATAAAATGGCACACTGGACTATGTTGTCTGTCGTAATAGATGGCACACTGGACTATGCTGTCTGTCGTGCAAAAATGGCACACTAGGCCATGTTGTCAGTCCTAATAAAATGGCACACTGGGCTATGTTGTCAGTCCTAATAAAATGGCACACTGGGCATTGTTGCCAGTCTTAATAAAATGGCACACCGGGCTATGTGTTAGTCCTAATAAAATGGCGCACCGAGCTATGTTTGTAAGTCCTAATAAAATGGCACACTGGGCTATGTTGTCAGTCCTAATAAAATGGCACACTGGGCTATGTTGTCAGTCCTAATAAAATGGCACACTGGGCTATGTTGTCAGTCCTAATAAAAAATGGCATACCGGGCTATGTTGTTAGTCCTAATAAAATGGCACACTGGGCATTGTTGTCAGTCCTAATAAAATGGCACACTGGGCATTGTTGTCAGTCCTAATAAAATCGCACACCGGGCATTGTTGTCAGTCCTAATAAAATGGCACACTAGGCTATGTTGTTAGTCCTAATAAAATGGCACATCGGGCTATGTGTTAGTCCTAATAAAATGGCACAACGGGCTATGTTGTCAGTCCTAATAAAATGGCAGACTGGGGTATGTTGTCAGTCCTAATAAAATAGCAGCACACTGGGCATTGTTGTCAGTCCTAATAAAATGGCACACTGGGCTTTTGTTGTAAGTCCTAATAAAATGGCACACCGGGCATTGTTGTCAGTCCTAATAAAATGGCACATCGGGCTATGTTGTAAGTCCTAATAAAATGACACACTGGGCATTGTTGTCAGTCCTAATAAAATGACACACCGGGCTATGTGCGAGTCCTAATAAAATGGCACACTGGGCTATGTGTTAGTCCCAATAAAATGGCACACCAGGCTATGTTGTTAGTCCTAATAAAATGGCACACTGGGCATCGTTGTCAGTCCTAATAAAATGGCATACTGGGCACTGTTGTCAGTCCTAATTAAGTGGCACACAGGGCTATGTTACCGGTATTGTAAAATGGCACACTGGGCTATGTTACCGGTCTTGTAAAATGGCACGCTGGGCTTTGTTGTCTGTCGCTCTAAAATGGCACACTGGGCTATGTTACCGGTCTTGTAAAATGCACACTGGGCTTTGTTGTCTGTCGCACTAAAATGGCACACTGGGCTATGTTGCCGGCCTAGTAAAATGGCACGTTTGTCTGCGTTGCAGGTTCTGATAAAATGGCACAACTTAATAAAGAGATGTCCTGGGTAATGCAGCCAGTTGTAATGAAGAATCCACCGGGCTATGTTGTCAGTCCTGATAAAATGGCACACTGGGCTAGGTCGTATGTCGTGACAAATTGGCAAACAGAGTTATATCGCTGACCTTGATTTAAATGGCACACCAGGCTACGTCGCATGTTATGATGAAATATCATTACGTGCCATGTTGCCGGTTCTGATTAGAAAAAAAAAAAAAAAAAAGAAGCACACTGAGCCATTTTGCTGGTTCTGATAAAATATCAAACTGGGATATGCTGCAGGTCGTAATAACAAAATGTTTCGAAGCTCCTAAAGAAACAAGATCACACCGGGCTATGTTGCTGATTCTGTTAAAGTATCACAGAAATACAATGTTGCTGGGTCGGATAAAGAAAAAAAAATTCACACCGGGCTACGTTGTTGATGCTGGTAAAATATCACAGAAAGTAAATGTTGCTGCTCTTGAAAAAAAAAAATCAAAGAGAGCTCTGTTGCTGATCCTGTAAAAAAAAAAAAAAAAAAAAAAAAAAAAAAAATAAAAAAAAAAAAAAAAAAAAAAAAAAAAAAATATATATATATATATATCACAGAAGGCTATGTTGCTAGTTCTGGTAAAATATCAATCTGGCCAATATTGCTGGCCATGATTAGACATCACACCGGGCAGTTAACATTCCTGATACAATATTACATTGGCATGACAAGAGGGCGCAACCAGGATATTTTGCCTGTCGCTGTAACTACTATTCATAGTTCAGCTACGATTTTTTGTTTTGCTGTAATGTAGCGTTATAGAAATATATATATATATATATATATATATATATATATATATATATATATATATATATATATATATATATATATATATATATATATATATATATGCATGTATGTATGTATGTATGTATTCGCCAGGAGACCCTTTTTGGGAATCATGCCTGTCCCAAACCGAAATAAAAGAAAGAGGGTTGGGCTTGGGGCCAGCTACCCTACCCTATATATATTTCAAACGAATTATTAAGTCTAATACACCATCCATTAAAATAGATAATAACAGCCACAATATAACAAAACAAAAAAAAAAAAAATCAACAGCCCAGCTGGCGTTTCAATCACGTATACACAAACCATACACAGATCAATAAATCAGTTGATAAACATGAATGATCAAATGAATCAATTCATGAAAATAAATAGCGACAGCGCCAATGATTTAACAGATCAGGTATTTCAATCGCGTATACATTCCAAGTACAATACAATAACCCATGCAACGCGTTTTGAAGCCTACCACAAGCTTCAGCTAGCATTTAAGGTTAGACTTGTAATCAATCAAAGGAATGACTCCCCACTAATCATTTCATTTGTTTGGGGGGGGGGGGGGGGGGGGGGGGGGGTGGGGGGGCTTTCAGCGATGAAATCACTTACTATCTTCAAATACATGACCTTCCCCTCGGTTGACGTCACATTTCAGGACCTTGCACTCACCCGTGACTCTATCTTTGCTGCCATCTGAAAGCCGCCCAAACAGCCCCATTCCTTTGATTTCAATGTCTGTTTAGAACTAAAACCACCTGGCTTGTACCTTGGTGGCAATGTGAAAGAAAATGAGGAGGATCAACCTTCAGAGACAACGCAAAATCATCAAAACAACCCAATTGCGCAGGTCTATAAATACTCGATTCCTTCAACAAGGTCTCAGCGTATTACGTTTTGGTGTGCAGCCTGGGTTCACGGAGTTACGGGTCTTGGCATGGCTTGGTGATCGGCCTTGGTTACGAGGTCTCTGTCATTGAAATCCTCCTTCCAGAACTTGTATTCCACTGGATCGGACACTGTCAAGCTGTAGAGCATGCAGAGAGAGAGAGAGAGAGAGAGAGAGAGAGAGAGAGAGAGAGAGAGAGAGAGAGAGAGAGAGAGAGAGAGAGAGGAGTGGATGGCACGAGTCAATACAATTTAAGAACCATATCCATTCGCATACATACGCTGTCTTCCACAGGCCTGCTTGTGACCGATTAAGCAGTGTGTGTGTGTGTGTGTGTGTGTGTGTGTGTGTGTGTGTGTGTGTGCGTGCGTGCGTGCTGCGTGCATGCGAGCGTGAGTGTGTGTGTGTGTGTGTGTGTGTGTGTGTGTGTGTGTGTGTGTGTGTGTGTGTGTGTGTGTGTGTGTATGTGTGTGTATGTGTGTGTGTGAGTGTGTGTGTGTGTGTGTGCGTGTGTGCGTGTGTGTGTGTGTGTGTGTGTGAATAGGTAGATAGATAGATAAAGAGAGAAACAGAGTGAGTGTGACAGATAGACTTACGGAGTCACAGGGCTTTCTTTCGGGGGCGTCCGTGGACGATGCCTGCGTCTCCTGAGAAATACAATGCCATGAACATTGCAATGACAATATGACCTCTCTCTCTCTCTCTCTCTCTCTCTCTCTCTCTCTCTCTCTCTCTCTCTCTCTCTCTTTTACGCGCGCACACACACACGCACGCACACACACACACACACACACTCTCTCTCTCTCTCTGTGTCTTACACACACACACACACACACACACACACACACACACACACACACACACACACACACACACACATCTCTCTCTCTTACACACTCTCTCTCTCTCTCTCTCTCTCTCTCTCTCTCTCTCTCTCTACACACACTCTCTCTCTCTCTCTCTCTCTCTCTCTCTCTCTCTCTCTCTACACACACACACACACACGAACAGACACACAGATACACACACACACACACGCGCGCGCGCGCGCACACACACACACACACACACACACACACACACACACACACACACACACACACACACACAGAGTCATTCTCCCTCCTCTCATTCCCCTTTCCTTTCTGCGTCCTTTACTCTTTCTCTCAACCCCCTCCCCCAAACTCCCAGCCCCAACCCTATTCTCTCCCTCCAACCCCTCCCCGCTAACCACCAAACCTACCACCAAACCCAACCGACCACCGAACCATCAACACCGAAACAGCCACCAAACCAACCACCAAACCAACCGACCACAAAACCAACCACCAAACCAAATTAACCACCAAACCAAATCAAATCAACCACCAAACCAACCACCCACCAAACCAGCCACCAAATCCACCGACCACCAAACCAACCACCAAATCAATCAACCACCAGACCACCACCAAACCTACCACCAACCCAACCACCAACTAACAACCAAACCAACCACCAAACCAACCAACCAACTAACCAACCAACCACCAGACCAACCACCAAAACAACCACCAAGCCTACCACCAAACCAACCACCAAAACCAAACATCAGACCTACCACCAAACCAACCACCAAACCCACCACATACCAACCACCAAACCAACCGACCCCAAACCAACCACCAAACCAAACAACAAAACCAACCGACCCCAAACAACCACCAAACCAACCACCAGACCTACCACCAAACCTACCACCAAACCTACAACCAGACCTACCACCAAACCAACCCACCAAACCAACCACCAAACCAACCACCAGACCTACCTCCAAACCAACCACCAAACCAACCACCAAACCAACCACCAAACCTACCACAAACCCTACCACCAAACCAGTCACCAAACCAAGCACCAAACCAAAAAAACACTAAACCAAGCACCAAACCAACCACCGCAAACCAACCACCAAACCAACCACCAAACCAACCAACACACCAAATCAACCCAAACCAAACAACCACCCAACCACCAAACCAAACCAACCACCAAACCAACCACCAAACCAACCGACCCCAAACCAAACCACCAAACCAACCACCAAACCAACCAACCAAACCTACCACCAAACCAGTCACCAAACCAAGCACCAACCTACAAACCACTAAACCAAGCACCAAAACCAACCGACCGCGAACCAACCAACCACCAAACCAACCCCCAAACCAAACCACCACCAAATCAACCACCAAACCAACCACCAAACCAAACAACCACCAAACCAACCACCAAACCAACCACCAAACCAGCCACCTAAACCAACCACCAAACCAACCCAAACCCAGAACCCCCTACTCACGGGACGCAACAGTCCCTGCAGGCCCTGTCGAAGAATCCCCTGCACGCTGGTCCCCTAGGCAGACCGGGGCAGAATAACAGCAGTACCTCACTGCCATGAAGCCCAGCAGCCCCAACAACACCATACCCAGCAGGCAGGCGATGATAATCCAGGCCAGGTTCTCCCCCAGGTCGTCCCTGGCGTTTCCAGACGCCGTCACCATCTGGGTGGTCGGAGCTGCGGTGGTGGTCGTCGGGACGGGGGTGGTGGTGGTCGGGGCGGGGGGGTGGGGGTGGGTGCAGGTGTCGTGGGAGTGGTGGTGGTGGTGGTGACGCACTCCTGAAGAGGTGAAGGAAGGAAGAAAGTAGTTTTTCACAACGCGAGGCGACTTGAAGGCGAACACTAAAAAGCAGGGGTTTTTTGTTGTTGTTGTTTGTTTGTTTGTTTTTTAAATAAAAGGTAAGATATCATTTCTGCAGACAAAACAAACACATGACAGGACAAAACACGATGCATTTTGATCTCTTGGGTCTTCTACAGGCAAAAAACATACAACATTTAGGACAATGAAAACGAAGAACGAGCAGTCACTTGTCTTCTTATATTCGGCGCAAAAATGGTTGTTAAATGAAAACGTGGCCGTTGAGAAAGGGACCATGGAGTTGAAATGGTTATGACGACAATAACAGTGATAATGATAACAATCACAATGACAGTGATGATAATGATGAAAAAATAAAAAAAAAAAAAAAAAAAAAAAAAAAAAAAAAAACAAGAGGAGGAATACATAATTTTTAAAAAATGGTGCGTGGAAGTTTAAAGTTCAGTTTCGCTATCATTAAGGAGATGTCACGGTGTGCGGACTAGTCCATATACGCTGCACCGCGTCTGCTAAGTTAGGAAACCACACAGCACACCATTTTAAGCTGATAGATAATTGAATTAATGACTAAGATAAGAGAATTGAGGAAGAGGGTCTCATGGCTACGACTTAGTATACGTCTGATTTGCGCGTTACCCCGACGCGCTGGTCAGATCTTGGGTGTAAAGGGTATCTAACTGATATCAATACACAGAGCAATTAAGTAATAGATATGATGATGGAAACCCTTCTGTAACGTTTTTTTCCGCTATTTTTCAGTAACAACTTATTGTATAAAGCTTACTGCTACGAGTCTTGTAAACGTGGAAAACGTATCATATGTTGACGTTCGCCATGTGGGTTGGGAGTAGGGTGCTTGGGTCGGATGTGGTGTGTGTGTGTGTGTGTGTGTGTGTACGTGCATGCGCGCATGCCAGCGTTCGTGGCTGTGTGTGTGTGTGTGTGTGTGTGTGTGTGTGTGTGTGTGTGTGTGTGTGTGTGTGTGTGTGTGTGCGTGCGTGCGTGCGTGCGTGCGTTGTGTGTGTGTGTGTGTGTGTGTGTGTGTGTGTGTGTGTGTGTGTGTGTGTGTGTGAGTACAACACTATGTTAATCTGACAGTAAATGTTTCAGTCAGTCAGTCAGTGTGTGTGTGTGTGTGTGTGTGTGTGTGTGTGTGTGTGTGTGTGTGTGTGTGCGTGTGTGTGCGCGTACGTGCGTGCATATGTGTGTGTGTGTACGTGCGTGTGTGTGTGTGTGTGTGTGTGTGTGTGTGTGTGTGTGTGTGTGTGTGTGTGTGTGTGTGTGTTTAAACGGGTTGGTGGTTGTGGGTGTGTCCATATGCGCCTCTCTGAGTGGAAAGGAAAAGTTCTCTCTCTCTCTCTCTCTCTCTCTCTCTCTCTCTCTCTCTCTCTCTCTCTCTCTCTTCTCTTTTTTGTCCTTTTGTCCTTACGATCACGACCACAGTCACGGTGACGTAGTTGTTTGATGTCAGAGCTCCCGGGGACCGTAGCCGTTGTCTGTGGCGGTGACCTGCGTGGTGTAGACGGAGCCGGCGGTGACCAGGCTGGACAGGATGATGTTGCCGCTGCTGTCACGGTCAGCGGCCCACACTGCTGCCGCTGAAGGTGATGATGAGGTTGTTATCTGTGTCCACAAGAACTTGACAGTCTGGTGCCATTTGCATACAGGCCACTCCTTTTACACCATTCTTAGATGTTTTCAAAGGTTGAAGAAGCTCCGTGGTGCATTCCATGTCATGTACCACTCACAGTGAAACATGTTCTTTTCAGAGTGTTGGGATTTTGCGTAATGTGAGACATAAAACATTTTTTTTTTATACAGCATACTCCATGAAAACCTTATTCCGAGATGTCCCACCTGATGTGATCTTTTGAATTTCTGAAAGTGATCCATACTTTTTTCATCTGATTTAAGATTCTGCAGAAGAAAGTTTTTTTTTTTAACCAAATTTCCGGTGTGTTTTTAGAAAGTGTATTTTAAAGGGTTGTGTGAAAGACGCTTTTTTTTTCAATGACTTATGGGATGGCTTCAATTCGGACAGAGTCCTGATATGGCCCTTTACGGTCGGCTGGGCTATGA